>JBAMBR010006076.1:0-71301 GCA_037044475.1 Zaprionus obscuricornis | reverse complement strand
CATATGTGCGCAATTTTCCAGAGATTTTCTATCAATGCACTGATGTGAAAATTGCTATTGCTATTGCTACATATTGCAATTGCTTTGTTTTTAAAGTATCTTAAAGACCTAAAATACATGAACCTGACCAAATTAAACAAAATGGCTGCGCCAAAAAACAAAATCGATAAAATGTATTTATATTCATAAAGAATTTTTTTTTTGAGACATGCCCAAACGCCTGACAAATAAGTACATTCACATCCCATAGCTGCTTTGCTTTGCTGTTGCTGTTGTTGTTGCTGTTGCCGGCACACGTTGAATTTAAAGTAGCTAAAGGCCGCATAGGACACAGCATCCTTAGAATCCTTGGGGCGGAAGTGTGCCTATGTGTCTGTGGCTATAGCCATAGCTATAGCCATGCCGTGCCGCATGTGCGCACTGTCGCGCATACAGACATCTTAGACAGAGTCTCAACTGAGGCTCATTATTAACGTGTTCTACACCAAAAAAAAAATATTTGAACTTTTGGTAGAAGACTTCCTTGAGCAAAAAAAAAATTGCACTAAAAACATTATAAAGTATTTTATATAAATTCAACTGAAGATTCCTTAAGCAAAACGTAAATTCAAAATCAAATGGATTATACAATTAAATACGTATAAAATCCAAAGTTAGTCGAACGTGCTATTGTCTCTCTTAATGGACACTTTGTGTTTATAAGGGATATTCCATGTCTCAAGCTGCACGTGCCATTAACACTTTGTGCCAGCATTGTACAAACAAACACAATGAAGAAGAAGTAGGAGGAGCAGAAGATGACGACAAAGTAGAGTAACAACAAGAACAACAAAGATTTAAGTAAAATGATACAAATGTAAGTACAAGTATTTATGTGCACGAGGCATAATAGATAACAAAAAAAAAAATTTCATAAGAAAAAGTCGAGCATAAGATTCTCGCACTTTATATGAAGCAGATATAGCATATATACATAGATACAGTAACAGTAACAAGAGCTCGAGATACATTTAGTTGCAGTTACAGCCGGTAATTTCATATTTTATCATGAGACACAAGGGCAAACATTGTCATAGGCAAATAGTTTGTACCATATCTATACTTTGTGAGAAGAGAGTATCTGTATCTCTAGCAACTTGGCAAACATGCAAAGGACTCGTAATATAATAACAAAAATGAAAATGAAAATGAAAATGAAAAGTATAACAACAATTTGTATTATTTGCATAACAAACCAAAATGTAAACTGCTCTGATTTGGTTTGGTTTGTTGTGCGGTTTAAGGTTTTTGTTAGTTTTTGGCTTTGTCATAAGCAAATATTAAAGAATCTTTGTGTGTTACATAGATAGATACATATGTATATGTATGTATATAGATATGAATATGTAATTGTGACAATTGTTAGATAAGTAGCTAATTGCTGACAAAAACAAGGTCACAGGACATGTGCAAGTATATAATTTTTGATTGATGATAAGTGAGAGAAGGGAAGAAAGAAATGAAAGAAAGAATTTCAATTGAAATGGCATAGAGAAAGAAAAAAAAAAGCTTATTAGAAGTTGCTCTGGCAGCTGCTGACAACATAATTCAGAACGTAGACAAACATGGCCAGCTGCCAGTGGGGAAATATACTCGAAATAAACTGCCAGAGAAGAGACATTAAAGAGTTGTAGCCATGGTATTAAAAAGTATTAACTTTTTATTGTTTTACACGCTGCATCGTGCATACATAATAAAAATGTCGTAGGAAAAACTGATAGAAAATGAGGAAAAAAAAATAAAAAAAAATAAAACAACTGTGAAATTAGTGTACGTGAACTTGAAATCCTTTGAGCGCAAAATTCGAAATAAAAACACGCACAGAACCCATAAAAAGATGCTTAAAAAATATAAAATACAAAAAAAAAATAAAAAATAAATAAATACAAAAAAATAAAAACTAAAATGTAGCTAAAGGTGTATGCGAGTCTGTGCCAGGCTCATAAAAAACTGCAATAATAAAAAAAAGCGTTTCCACACGCAGAGAAAGAGGAATAAAGCGAGAGAGAGAGAGAGAAAGAGAGAGACAGACAAACATATAAATACTTGTACAAATAAAACTTAAACAATTTTTTTCCGTAGCACAAACAAACAAATGTCCGTTGTAGGTGGTTTGATTTTCCGATATGATTTTGGGTATTGGTTTGGTTTGTCGACCATTAAATTGGCCAATAATTGAAAATCCAATTGCAATGTGCAACAGTCGAAGCATCGGGCACGTTGTGTGGCCATTATTTAAACAAGAGCGTAAACAATAACGACAACAGCAGCAACAACAATGCTAACAATAACAACAGCAGCAACAACAACAACAGCAACAAGCAGAGTTGAAATTTTTGGACTGAGTCCGCACCTGCAGCTAAAGCTTCAACTTCAAATGTAAACGTACGTTACCGTTGTTTGTCTACCGTACGAGTTTTGTTTGCATCTATCTTGTCTGTGCACGTCTGTGTCTATGACTGTGTGTGTGTCTCTGTGTGTGTCTGTTTGTTTGCACTTGTCCTGGTGTGTATGTCAAAGGATAACTGCACTCGTGCATATTTTAAATGCGCACAATTTTTGTGTTAAATTGTTTTGGCACGCAAATAAATGGCCAGGCAGCTGTGGCCAAAATGCTAGCATCTCGTGGGCTTTCCCTTTCCCCTATATGACTGGTCGGACAAAGTGCAAAGTTTGTAAGGCTGTTAACCTGGCAAAAAGGTGGATAGATGGTGCATAGGGCATAGTAGTTGAGAGCAGACAGCTAACAAATCTTTACGCTAAAACAGACAAATACTTGTAATAGAATTCTACTATATATATGACAATGTAATGTTGCTTTGCTGTGTGACTAAAGACTTGGTATCAGCTTTTTTTTTTGGAGATTTAAGTATGTAAAAAAGTTAATAAAGTGGAAATAATATAATTAGCTAAATTAAGCTTCGATGTAGCTGCAAGCAATTGAAAATTATAATCTTATAATTTTTTTTAACTCCAATAACTTATAGCATACAAATAGAATACTTGACTGCAACACCTCGAAAAAAAAAAAAAAACATATTGTACTGTATGTAGATCTGGTCTCTGCACACAACCAAATTCCCATAACAATTAACCTAAACGGAACAACAAACACTTGACTCACAATGCACATATCAAATTTCTAGCCTATTGAGTGCGACCCTTCATACTGATTACACAGCAGCATCAAAGCATTTTGAATTGGAATGGGAACGCGATTGGGAACGGGAACAAGAACGGGAACAGTGTCATCTTCGGCACTACGCCAGAAGGGTGCTCAATTAGCCGTGACATGCGCAGCAAAAGTGAAATTTTGTTTAGTTCTTCTTTGTTGTTCCAAATTTTTGCTCTATGTTGTTCTTGTTGTTGTCGTTTATTATTTTTTTTGGTCTTCCTTCGCTCTTTTTTGTTCGCCTTTTGTTACGCTTTTATGAAGATTATGCGCTAATGATTACACAATGATTATGAATATGCATGAGCCGTGAATGTTGTCAAAGATCTGAAAATTTTGATATAAAATGATGACGGAGGAGACCCACAGAAAGGGGCGTTGGGTAGAGCGACAAGTGGCCGAACAGGAATATTTGCACATTGTTTAGAAATTTACGAGCAACGCATGAATGATGAAGTACAACTATTGAGAGCGTGAATGATTGCTGTAACGAATGAATATTGAAATGACGACAGCTGTCGCTGACAGTTGCAAAAATATGTATGTGATATGCGATGAATATGAACGAATATAGAAAGAACATATGAACAAACGAGCGAACGATTATGTGAATGTGGACACTTGTTGAAGAAGCTGTAGCCAACAAAAACAAAACACACAAAAAAATAAAAAACAAAAAAAAAAAATGAAAATGCTGCAACAGTATAGAGCATTGAGCATACAAAAACAAATATCACGCATACGCACCGCATAACTGCGACGCTGCCTAAATTATGGGCGCATTAATTACTTGTAAATTTGTTAGACGCTGTGCGCGAGCAGCTGAATTCTTAGGCATGCAATGTGGGGAAACAAATAAATTGAGGAACAAATTGGCCACGAAATTGACTTGGCTTCCAGCATATGCACGGCCAAACGGCCCATATCATAAACTTAACTGAATTGTGTGAGGAATGTGGGAAATAGAGCATGATCATATCTATTCGATACTTACTTCTGAGTTTCTCGAGCGGCTCATGTTTCGGTGTATGCGGCGGCACCACACTATGATGTGGATGCTGCGGATAACTGCCGACCAGATCCTGACCGGCAGTGTGATGCAAATGACTGAGGCTACTGATGGGCATCAGGCTCGAGATGGCGGGTGAAATGCTAACCGATGAGCTGGAGTCATGTAAGCTGTGATGATTGTGCAGATGATCTGCACCCGAAGCACTGCTACCGCCGCCATTAACTGTTGAGCTGCCACTGCTTAGTGCTGTGCTTGTTGTAGTTGCACTCTCCGCCGAGCCAGCTGAGCCGGCGCCATTGGCTGTGCTTGCGCTAACCAAATCCTGTAGGCAAAGACCAGTTGATTCGGCAGACATGGCTTCTAGGCCATTGAGTGCACCACTGACAACACCACCGCCACCACCGCCGCCTGCAATGCCGCCGGGGCCAAGGGCAGTGGCCGAACTAGTGACCACGCCTAGACCGCCTCCAGCAGCACCGCAACCGCCAGCGGCGGCGCGGTCCATGCCTAAATATGTTGGAAAAATGGTGGAGAAACTTTGGGCGACAGCCTGGTGCGGCTGATGATGATGATGCAGCGCGGACTGCTGATGCGCTGGATGCGCGGGATGCAGTGGCGGCAAATGGTGATCTCTGCCGTTGAACTTCGTCGTGACGACGTCCTTAAAATGTTGCAAGAATGTCGTCGTCTTGAGGCCGGTATCTTCCAACTGTGGTGAAAGCAGATCCAAGATGCGGCTGTGTCTGAGCTCGCCGCGGCTGCTAAGCGCGCTGCGATGCTGCAAAAAAAAAAGACAAAAAAAAAACCAATAAGATAAAGTGAGAAAGAGAAAAACGATCAAATGAAATTGTTGACATCTACAATATGTACAAGCATTCCTATAGTTGTTATCATATTATTATTACATGGCGTCGTTTTACTGTTTGAGATACTACTCGTTGATTATCTCAATGTATCATATCTTGCCGTCTTTGGCTACCTGGCAAAGCAAACGCAGGGCAAACGCTTTTATCACATCGAGGCAAACAGTGAGCTTAACCCAAACACCAGGCAATGGCAACTTAACACCAAAAGACGTCAAGGGGTTAATACCACAACAGTGGAAAGTGGCACTAGCAACGCAGCTGCCACTGTCAATGCCTTCACTTTTGCTCTTCCTTTCACTTATTTAGTATCTTTATCACTCACTCTCTTTCTCTCTGTTTTATCTAGAATTCAGTTTCACTGATGCTGGGCCTTCGCTTTGCTGTAACAACTGTTCACGGCCGCCCTGTTTGTTGGCGTTTGGGGGTAATCGTAAATCGTTTTTGGGTGCCGGTATCGGTGGCGTTACTAGTGCTATGTGAGGAACGCGAGGAACGTTTGAAAACTGAAGTTGACAATGCTGGCAGAAGCAGACACTGAGATTCCTATACACTCAGCCACCTACGTTGTTATCAGATCACAACAGAAACCGAGACATGCATAGGCTCAGCAAGTGAGAGCGAGAGAGCAATGAGAGAAATTGAAAGCGCGCGGAAGCTTGCAGAGATAACAAGCTGTTTCTTATCAATGTAACAATATTTACATTTCTGTGAATTTGTTTCTGTTTTTTTTTTTTGTTTTTTTTGTATTTTTATATTTTTATTACGGCAACGCCACACGAAGAGGCTACTTTGAATTTGGCAACTGTTAACTACAGTAGGGGACTCTTGAGAATTATGAACAGGGCTGGAACTGCTGCTGTTGTGCGATTAACAATGACAAGGCGCTCAATAAATTTATTCCAAAAAAAAATAATAAAAAATTGACAATTGAAAAGAAAAAGTACAAAAAAAAAGTCAACTGACAGTAGGCCAAAAATAGCAAATAAATGATTGTAAATCAATTAGTTTGTTGCCAATTGCGATTCTTTTTTTGACTTCTGTGGCATTCAATATGGCATTGCCCCGAAAATGACAATCATCATCCAAAATGTGGTGATTTTTGTTCACAGTCCACGATTTCACGATTTTGCGCCTGGGACACTTTAGTGTTACGCTATCAAAGCCAAACAAACGCGCATTGCAATAAATTGTTATCTAATCTCAATCATAACAAAAATAAAAGCATTCAAAAACGAAATAAATAGTTGTAAAAAATTTCATAAATTATATAGAGCGTAGCGTAAAGCGCACAAAATATAATACAGTGTAAATGTATTATAGTAATATTAAAGAACATAAAATAAACCTCTTAACTTTCCAGTCATAAATCGTATAGAAAATTCTTTAACTAATGTAATATTTAATGAAAATATTTGTAAGATGTCGCTGTGGGGACGCATTTACTTAATTGTTGTGGAATTTTTTTATTTTCTGTGCATGTGTTTGTGTGTGTGTGTGTGTTGAAAAAATTATTAAATTTAATTTGATTTGTCACTTTCGTTTTCGTTTTCATTTTTGTTAACATTTACGTTGCTGTTGCTGCATTGCTGCCGTTGTTGCTGTCGCTTTCG
The DNA here is from genome assembly GCA_037044475.1 of Zaprionus obscuricornis. Taxonomy (NCBI): domain Eukaryota; kingdom Metazoa; phylum Arthropoda; class Insecta; order Diptera; family Drosophilidae; genus Zaprionus; species Zaprionus obscuricornis. Next base: position 64,602 of record JBAMBR010006076.1, on the reverse strand, counting down.
CTTTCCATGTCGATTATGTTCAAATTGAAAATTTATACTTGATAATGCCGCTTGATCTGCACTTGATCCCCAGTGGATTAGTGCGGCTGTAATATTAAATTGCTTTGCGGTTGTTTTAATAACAATCATAAACATAATTTCACGTTAAACAGATTTATATACAAACGTTGGACACGTTTTGTTTATTTATGGCCAACATATATATTTATATTTATATTTATATTTTTTTTTACTTATTAATTTTTTTTTATATATAATTTTTTTTTTTTTCATTTTTATTCTTATTTTGTTTTGTTTTTATTTATTTTTTTTTTGATGTGTCGACGTTCACCATGAAGTGCATTCATATTGTTGTCAATTTCTGTGGCATCATTTGTGGCATATTTATTTGCCACAATGCTAATAAATTGTTTTCCATTTCTATTCGAGAAAACATCAAAATGTCAGACGTTTTGCTTGCTTCTCTTTTCTATTGTATTGCATGTATAGTATTGTGTGTTTTGTTTAAGGTTTTTTTTTTCTCAGTCACGACATTTTATTTCAGAAGTGAGAATTTATTTACATAATGATTTTCTTAGACAAAGAATGCCCGAAATTATTTTATGTCACTTTATTGCCGCTACTTTTGCTCTTCTTCGCTCTTTACTCTACACATTGGCTTGTTGTTTTTGTTTTTTTTTTATATATATATATTTCTGTTGTTGTTGTTGCTGTCTGTCGCTGTGGCCCCAGCAACCATTGCTTTTGGCCTCTCCTCTTCCTCTGGTCAAATGGATGTTATCGGGCGGACGGCTGCTGCTAAGCAAATAGTTGGAGCAAAAGGTGCCAAGATTTCTATGTTTTGCCAAGGTTTTTCGTTTTTATGTGTTGTCATTTCTATTTAATTTTTTATAAATTTATTTAAATACATTTTTGCATTTGGCTACTTATGGAAATCTCTCTATCTCTTTTACCCGCTCTCTCTCTCTCTCTCATTCTCTCTGTCTCTTTTTCTTTCACACTCTATATTACTTGGTGTATTTTGGTTTTTTCCATGCTGCTGCTTCTGCTATTGCTGCTGTTGCTGTTGGCGTTGCTGCTGTTTGCCAGCAACAACAACAATAATCAACAACCAAAACACGAATTCAAATCTAATTGTTTAAGTGACGTCAATTGCTTTGCCTTTAGCGCTTTGTCTTTTTGGGCTTGTACCGCCCAGAGGCCCCCTTACAAAATCTCCATATGAATGTGAGACTGTTTATGGTTGCACTGTCTAATGATTGTGATTATTATGAGTCGGAGATATAGTCAGTGATTTATGTTTGGCGTGAGAGTGCAGCAAAAGTTTAAATGACTTTTAAGCCTTTGTTCAACAAGTTTTTTTTATTGGTTACTTTAGGATTTTCAGGAGCTTTTCTCATTGTTTTCTTAACAAGCTGACGGGGCCTGGCTTAACTCTAAGTAAATAGTCAATAATGTTAGAATTTTTGTTAGGAATAGAACAGCTGCTCGACATGCACTGCGGCATCGTTTAACTATAAATATATAAATATATTTACATATATCTATGATTATAATATTTTATTAATTTTTCTTTGGCTACAGAAATACTATTCAAAATTATATTTATATCTTGCATCATTCATTTCAAATCTTTATAGTCTTGATTGATCTAATGTTTTTATTCTTATATCATAAACAATAATTTTCTTGATTTATTCAACTATTAAATGAAACTTACCTCTATATTATGGGAAAAGAAATTAATCCACTAAATGGAGCTGTCAAATTGACAGCTGGAAAACTCAAAGTTTTCCAAATGCAATGCGTTAGCTTGTGGTTTTCGGTTCCGGTTCAAATTTGTTGAACTTTTAGTGTAAAACTTATTTAGGTTTAAATTTTTTTATTTTTTTTTTTTGATTTTCTTTTATTGTTGTTGTTTTTGATATTTTGTTTTTCTTGAGGATATATCACTTAATGTGGGGCAAATGTTGTGCACTTGGCAATAAATCAAATTGCTTTTTTTCAATTTTCATTTGTAAGATGACGCGAAATCATGAGAATTTTCGTAGACAAAATGTCGCGTGGGTTGCGTCGGCTATAAATCTTAGAAATCTACAAAATTGTCAGGAATTTATTGATAAATTAGATACCAGAATTTCTTGCTCTTTATTATTGTTATTTAGTGTTGCTCTTGTTGCAGTTGTTCTTGTTGATGATGTTGATGCTGTCGTTGCAACAGATTTTTTGTTTGTTTGTGTGCTGTTTTTATGACTTTCGATTGCTAATCAAGGGCTAAAAACATTTAAACGCTTTTTTATAGTTTACGCACAATTTGGTTTTTTGTCGCAATTTTGTTGTTGTTGTTGATGTTGGTTTTGAAGTTGCATTTGTTATTGTTATTGTTATTGTTGTCGTTGTTGCTGTTGTTGTTGCACACGCGAGTGAGCGAGACAAAAAGCTCGGACTCAAATAAAAATCACAGTGATTATGTTAGTGATTAATTTTAAGTAAGTCATGGATATGTTTTTAATGCGACTTTGATGCCAACGCGTTTGTCGTTATAGCCTCACACACAAACACTCAACACTCAACATACACACATACACGAATACACTCACACGCGGCAATTTTTTTTTTATATTTTGCACATACAAACACATAGAATGTAATCTGTTTGGTGTTGGTATCGCAGTCACTGTTGGAGCCGTAGTCGTAGCCGTAGCCGTAGTCGGCTGTTGATTCTAAATCCGCGTCGGCTTTAGTGTTTTAATAATTTAATCCAGCGCGTAATTAGGGTAAGTATATGAAGTAGCTCAAATGTTTGATTGGCTCACTGCTGTTGTTACTGTTACTCTTACTGTTGCTGTTGTTGCTTTTGTTGTTTGGCGTTGGCATTAATGTTAACGGAAGCAGCAAACACACAAAACGGAAACAACGCGTCTGCACCCGTAACAGGACGTGGCTGAATTGAAAACGAATTCAAAAGCACACGCAAAAGTATCTGTTGGATGTGTCGCAGCGGCGGCGGTGGCGACGACGACGACGACGACAGCGTCGGCGACAGCAGCAGCGAGTGCGTGAGGGCAGCACCAGTGTTGTTGCTTATGTTGCTATTGTTCTCAGGGGTTGGGGTGGGCCTGCAACTTGCACACGCAACGACAAAACAGTACAAAACGCGTACGCACACACACACACACACACACACACACATAAGCACAGACTCACAAATACAAATATAGAGTGACAGTGGCAGACCAACGAGCAACGAGTACTCGTAGCTGCTACTGTGACGACGAAACGAACGGTAAACTTCGACGAACAGCGACGACTGACTGGCAATGACAACGGCAACAGCTACAGCTACAGCAACTGAATAGCGGAATTTGATTTTTCCAACTAAACTCGCACGCACCGTGAAACGCCGAACACTACACATTCATATGGCCTCGCGCGTTGGTATATGTTTCTTATCTGTATTCACCGGCTGCCTCGGCAAAAGGGTGTGAGAGGGAGAAAGCATATGCCGGCGAGTAGCGAGAGTCATTTGGTTAGCCGAGCATGAGAGAGAAGCAAGATATTTTCAATATAAGCAAGACACACCCCAAAAGCCGTTGGCTCTGTCGTTCAGTCTGTTTATCGCATACTCTCACTCTCTCATATTGCCCATCCCTCTCGCACGTTCGCACGTTCACACGCTCATACTCTCACGCGTTCTCTCTATCTGGCTCTCTCTTTCCCACTCGTGAATGCTCAAACCAATGTTTATAGAGCGCCATTGCTCCAGTTCTGTTTGCCGTTGTTTCTCTTTTTGTTTCAGCTTCAGCTACAGCCGCAGAGTTGCAGAGCCTCAGCCTCAGTCTCAGCCTTAGTTTCAGCCTCAGTCACAATTTCAGCTTCTGCGTATGCTTCGGCGCACCTCTTGTCCCTCTGATACTATTTCATTGCTCTTTTCCCCTTGCTTTGTTCGACGACTGCTGGTTCTGCTGGTTCTGGTGTTTCTGCTGCTGCTGCTTCTGCTTCAGCTTCTGTTTATTATTTGGCTGCTGTTGTTAGGCGCTCTCAAGGGTTTGATTTGTATTTGTACTTTGTGGGTCCTTTGCGACCACCGCTCTGCTTTGTCCGCCCCTACCGAGCATTGAGCGACTGTTCACAACCACTGCCGGTACGTTTTGGTACGTTTTTGTACGTTTTGAAACGTTTGGTACGTGCCCGAGCCCGAGTCCACAATGTTCATAATAATAAGGCTACTTCTTCTACATACATATATATATCTCTCGTACACTTTTTGAGGGCTGGCTGTCTTTTTACTGGGTGTCAAGGGCGTTTTGTTATCCCATTATTCTCTGTTAGCCGCCATTGTGTTTGCTTGCTTCTTGCCGCTTGAGGCGTTACTCTGCCCTTTGCTTTTGGCTCTCACTCTCTCTCTCTCTTTCTCTATCTCTCTACCACTCTCCAAATCCTCTGACATTGTTCCTCTTGGTATTTGTTGTTGTTATTGTTGTTGCTAGTATTTGTGCGTCTTGCCCCCCTTGTTGCCTGCCTTGCCTGACTTGCCATGCTGTGCACTCGATTGCGCACAAATAAATAAATAACTGTTCTTTTTGACGTATACTCGTTGCTTATGCTGTTTTCTCTCACTCCCCCCTTCTGTTGCCACTCTTTTCAAGCCAGCAGCCTGCTGCCTGCTACTAGTCTTTTACCCTTGCGCATCCCCTTTGCTCAAAGTTTTGCCTGTTTGATTTGCTCACTCCGGCAATGGGTCCAACTCCCGGCTCAGTTGGCAGATACTTTTACCAAAAATATGCTTCAAATGGCAGGCGGAAACGGCAACAGCAGCAGCAGCAGCAGCAGCAGCGGCAGCGGCATTGGCTGAACACAGAGAACAACGAAATTTATTAAAATTCACAACAGCTTTTGTGCAGTTCATAATTTTCGTTTTTATTTCGCATTTGCTTGCCAGAGTTTTTATTTTGTTTTTGCTTCGTGACTCAAGTGGAGTCTTTGAGGGTGTAGTTAAGCTCACAGAAGAGCATATGTACACTGCCTCTTCTTCTTCCCCCATTCTCCCTGTCTCTCTCTCTCTCTCTTTGTCTCTTTGTTTTATTTATTATTTTTTTTTTTTTTGTCAACAGATATATGGTCATATTATATTGCTTACTTTTATTATTATTTTATTATTTCGCACTCAATTCACTGAAATTGCTGCATATTCTACTTATGCAAAGATATCGGCATCACATTGTATTGTCAACATTTTTATCAGCACATTGTAATTGAGAAAATAATTAAAAAAAAAGTAAAAAATTATTAAAAAAAATTTAATTTTCAATAGTTCATCAAGTCGAGAGTTTACATAGAACTGATACAGATAGTTTGATACTAGATGAATGGAAGTGCAACCTTGTAATCTCTACAAGCGAACACTCTCAAAACTCGACCACTTCAAAAATCAGACGTTAGCGGTAAATGCGCTTTGATGTAGTAGAAGCGAATAACAACTTTCGATTAGCTTTACGCGACCCACTTGGCCCAATAATTGGATGGATGTACGATGTATGAAAGGATGAAGGGCAAGAGTGCAAGAGCTGAAGTACTTGCGTATGGCGCTACTTGAAAAATATCATTACATTTCCCTCATATGTTCATATATTACTTGTATATGGATAGTATATATACTATTATGTAATAGTCAATGATATGGAAAATGACTTCTGTGGTGCAAGGTTCAAAACAGTGTTGTCTACTAGGGAATGTCCCTGGTGAATAACACCTGTCAGTTCTTGTGGTTAGAGTGCAATTTCACCTTCTGACTGGCAAATGATGATAAAAGGGTTAACTGAGTTGAGGGTGTTGTGTGTTTATGTTCTAATATACTCATATGTTCATGTTCATGTTCATGTTCTTGTTCTTGTTCATGTTCATGTTAGCTATGTTTTCATATGCCATGTAATTACATTTGCGTCATCCATCCGCTCCATCCGGGGGCTAAGCAAAGCCCATTTTATCACCTATAATCAATGTAAGGGTAAACGGAAAACGACAAAATAGCAAAAATGGCAAAATGACAAAAATGGCAAATGGCGAACAGCAAATGGTAAAAGGCGAAAAATTTCTATTGATGACATGGTATCTATTTCAGGAACAACATTGTGGGATTTACCCAGGCACATTTCAATTATACTCGTAAGAGAAAAATAAAATTAGACTTTGACATTCCTGATATCTTAGGGGGCCAGGTCCGTACCGTCCCAGCACAGTCCCTGCCCTGGCCTGCACAGCACTGGCCCAATGCGCAAATGGGGCTTTAGTTATGGATAGTTGATAGTTTGTTATCGGGCAATTGAACTGCTTAAAACAAAATGGCGTCGTTTTCATTGAGGGCTACGTGCCAATAACTAGGTGCGCAGTATATATTCAACAATTCCCATTTATATGAAATTAAGATATTTCACTTTAAACTCTTTTTTTTATTATTCTCGATGAGAAAAGTCAATAAAAAAAATTTTGGATTTATTTATAGATTTTTATAGCATTTTCATATGTACTTGGAGAGATATTTTGATATATGTATGTCAAGTGCCTGCAATATTTGTATCCTTTGATGGGCGAAGAACAGCAACTTAATGCTTAACATTCGTGAAGTCGCACGCACTCACAAAATTGATATGCAAAGCATTTGAAGGCGGTCGAAAGTGCTACAAATCTACACCTAAACAATACACACACACAGTCGCACACAAACGCACAGAGAGGAAGAGAAAGAGCGAGAGAGAGAGAGAGGGAAATAAACGCAAACACACAGAGAAAGAGAGAGAGAGAGGTGGAGAGTTGTACATTCGCGTTCACGTCCGCGCCCTTGTTGTTGTCACATTTCCCTTTTTAAGCAACTACCAAAAAGTTCAGAGCAGTCGTTGCAAAGTTCAGAGCCATTGCTCAGTCGCCAACTAATCCGCCTAATCCCGAAACATGACGAAATGAAATACGATGGTGCGTAGGGAGCGCTGAAGATGCTGCCACTGCAAATGTCACCCTCAATGCCCCTAAAGTACCTAAATGCTGCATGCTCCATGCTACATACAACATACTACTATATATATATATACATCCCATACGTACTTATGCCTCTGCTCCAAACTAATTTTGTATGCCTTATGAGACACACGCGGCATGCTCGTTGTGGATGTGAATGGGGATGTGGATGCGGATGTGAATGTGAATGTGAATGCGAATGTGAATACTGAATCCTATGTTGAAGTGGGCTGGTAACTCTTTCACAAAATGGCGGCATTGATTTCCTGCCCGCCTGCCAGCGAAGTCAATTTTCAGGATTTGCGAACGGCTTTGTTGGCCAGCCTTACATTCTTTAGCCAAGATCTCTACGAAAAGCACTTCCCGCAAGCAGTCAATAAACTATACGCACACCCGCACACTCACACATATACCCACAAACATACAGCGTTGCTTTGTTTGTATTAGTGTGCGTGGCATGTCCTTGTTGACATTGCCAGCTGTGTGGCAGCCAAAGCAACGCCCTACAAACTGACAGCTAAAAAATCAGTTCAAGTAGCTTGACTTGGACTTGGACTAACAGTGGAATGTAGCACTCATGGCATCCATGACATCTATAGCATGTATAGCATCCACTGATCAGCAGTTTCAGCTTTCAGTTTAATCAACATTCAGAGTCAATACAAATTGCTCTACTAATTAATAAGCGCAAAAGGACAAACAAAAAAAAAATACAAAATAAAATGAAAAAGAAACAAAAAAAAAACCTAGCTTGCGAGCCAATCTGTGGTTACAGTCGATGTCAGGCAGCAGGTTGAGAAAAGTCCTCGTGGCTTGAACGTTGCGGCAGCCACGTTCTCTTGCGGCAGCATATCGATTTAAATTAATTTTTGTTAGAGGGATGCTCAAGCGAAAATCCTCCATTACCGTAAAGTACTTGTAACAAAGTCCCCGGTGTCATGATGTCGCATACATATGCCGGACGCGATGCGAGTGCTACAAAAGAAAAAAAAAAGAAGCGAAATATAGGAAAGAAAGAAAGGGCCAACATCAGCGCTTGGACACCAGCAGCAAAAGCAGAGGGGGTTTAAGGAGAAGGATGTCAGGATAGTAGAGTGGAAAGAGAAGGTTCAAACAAATTAAGCGACACACATCGTCGTAGTCCTCTGGTCGCCGGCAGAAAGAACAATCCAACAACAGCATCAATATCAGTAGCAACAGCAGAATGAGCAGCAGAAAAGGCAGCATTATTACGGACGTGGCTGTGGACCAGTGAAAATATGATGACATTTCCTTCTGGCGAACTCAAATAGCTGGCAAAAGTTACATCGATTGTTGGACAATTTATGCGCGGCACGTGGTGTGTGTGAAATTTCCATTTGTGATGCTACTGCTGCTGCTGCTGCTACTGTGTCTGTTGCTGTTGCTGTTGCTCCTGCTTCCGTGGATGCTGCTGTAACAGGACCCTTACTTGCTACACCTACACTTCATCATCTTCTTCCACAAAAATACACAAACACACACACACACAATCTCCAATACTGATAGAAAAATACATACGCTCTCAACTTTTGCCTTCTTATCTCCAGCCATTCCAAGTCACACTCACTCGTCGCTAAGTTGCGTCGTTCTGATTGGCTACGCTCCTGGTACTCGCTACATTTTAAAGCCACGCCCAGCGGGTGTTGCGCCTTAAGGGTGTGGCCTGGTCTGATGTGTGTAATACATGCGCAACAGTCTCGTCAAAGTGCGCAGTTTTCCCCAGGATGCGTTTCTATGGAAAATATGGTGCGTGCCCCTTTTGGCTGTTGCATTTCCTGGAGCTTTCCAAGATTGAATTTGTGTGTTTAACAGCAGCCGAACAGCTGTTTGGGTTTTGTTTTGATAGAAATAATGAAGGCAGCTTTTGGCAATAAGAAAAAAAGAAAAAAAAAACGTTACCAAGGGATGAACAAAGTGGAAATTGATTAGTAAGAAAATGTAAAGAAAAAAATAATTAGATATATTTTATTAATGAGAAAGAGAACAAATTAAATAAAAAGCATTTAAAATAATATTTTTTTTAAATTATAAATTTATTAATTATAATTTTTTATTTTTATATCTGTTCTATAAATTTACATAATTATTATATAATTTTGAAATACAATTTTATATTATTTTTCTTAATTTTTTTTTTTCAATTTATGCAATAAATTTTATGCACATGGATATTATAATAATAATTAAATCTATTTATATCTATTTATGCTTTCAACTCTTCAAGAGTCCTGTTATCTTTGGTTAACTGAAGTAGATATAGGCTCCCAACATTGCTCAATGTTGGCGGTACTACTTCAAAGCTGACTCGATTCTACCACCCACCAGCCATCAACCCACCGCCGAAGCTAGACACAAAGTCCACATCAAACAAAAGAGAAAAAGTGAAAAACAAAAAAAAAATAAAATAAAACACTTTCAACTGTTGCCGCTAGCAAAAAAAAAAATGATAATAAGGGAACAAATGATCTCAGCCCATGTCTGACACATCCGTTATGCACACACACTCAGACACGTATTACATGTATATATGTATGTATATGTGTGTGTTGTCGATACTTATCTAAGCTATTTTCAATTTTTGGTATCGATTTCGATATTGACATTTAACAGAGCAACGTAGTGTAATGTTTATTCTTGCCTGATTGGTCGCAGTTTCCGTGTGTACATAATTAATTAATAAATCAAGGCAAGAAGAAGAACAAGCAGCAACGAAAATAATAACAACAAGAAATAATAACATTAAATAGTTAACAATAATAATATTCATCATCATCAGGAGCAACAACAAAACATTTTATAGAGTTTTCGTTATCAGTCGGCCAAATGGCTATGAAGGTAGATGTGGAGAATGGCGAGGGGTTTGGGAGGGAATTTGTGAACTGTGGCAGCGGCTGTAGCTGTGGCTGTGGCCATTGTACAAGTAATCCATCAATTTTCGGTACGAGCAAAAAAAAAATAACTGCAACCGAACATCAGAGACACCGCCGCCAATGTCGAAAAGTTTGATTTTCGGCTTTTTATGCGCTCGAATTAAAATGGGGATTACAATATCAAAATGTTTGCTTATGATTTATAGCGACCCAAAGACAGCAGCCGCTCGACAACTACAACGACAACCACAAGCCGCAAACTGAAAACTTCAACAACAACAAGAACTACGAAAAGAACAACGTCACAAGCATAGTGAGTGACTATGACTGTTACTATGACTATAACTTTGAGTATGCGTATACGTATGTGTATACGTATGTGTATACGTATGTGTTTATTTACTCATAGTCCAAGTCTGTCGCCCTCAAAGATCTAAAATCCCAGACACAAGCACAGTCCCATTCTCATTCCCAGTCATAGTCCCGAAGTCGCATAGTCGCAGTCCTATTGCTTCGAGCATTTTGTTCTATTTATCGTTTGCCTCTACACGAAACGTGAGAAATATTAGGTAGACTTAGTCCAGTGACTCAACATGGTAAGCCTCAGGGGCTTTGGTCAGATCAAAACGCCATTCTCTACAAGGGAATCCATTACAAGGTGGTCGTCCTCCCCATCGTTGCATTGCCCATGCATATGTTGTGGACTATAAATATGTTAAACATGATTAAAGATTTCTTAATCAGAATATAACTTCTGGATAGGCAGGTGTATGTGTTATTTTACTTTCACACGTCTGAAGGCAAGAAGAGCGTTGTGTTTGTACAGCTTATAATTGTGTATAATTATGGATTAGGGATCATGTTTTAACTTAACTACTGAATTTATTTAGGATTTAGGAAGTGTTGTAGGCGTGGGAAACAATTGATATGATGAAAAAAAAAACTCCCTAAAAACATGAGAAATAATAAAGTCTTAATAGTTATCGCAGCTATGAGTGTATACAGATTAACACATACTTATAACAAAACCTTTTGATTCATTCTATTTATCTTTTGGGGAATTTCGTTTTTTTACATTTCATATATTTATTATATAGAATTTAAAAGAATTTAAAAAATATTTAAATGTAATTTTTCCTACATTAAATCAATATTTCTTTTGAAATCTTTTGTTATAAATAACTTTTTAACTGATTGAGTAATCAAGTATTCTACGAAAGAGTCCAAGTTCAATTATTCTGTGGGGGAGGAGTCTACTGTCTGTTGTCTTTTAAACTTATTGCCAGACATCTTTGTTTTGGAGCAGTGTCAAGGCAAATAAGAGAAACGCGAATGGAAACAACCGCGAAATGCGCAATATACTTTATACTATAGATGACTGACTGACTGTGCCTGTGTTTGTGCCTGTTTCTGTGCGCTAGGGATGTTGCCTGGAACTTTGACATTTGAATACTTACTGATGCGACGGCACTTTGTTATTTTTATATTTTCAAATTATAAAAGCAAAGGCAAGCGGCTTTGTTGTCACTCATTTCTAGGGGTTAGGAGTGTGAAAGGAGTGAGAAGTGAAATGTTGGGTGCTGAGTATTGGGTGTTGGGTGGTCGGATACTTGGTTATGGGGTGGCCAATATGGTTTGTGTGCGTGAGAGAGAATCCTTGACACGCGCGAGTGCTTTTAAAATGCAAAAATAAATAATTTCAATTTAAATTCGTTATTGTTGTTTTTGTAACTGTTTTTATACTTTTTGTTGTTGCTGCTACTTTTGCTGCTGATGTTGTCGTTGTTAACGACAGACACTTGGCAACTGGCTATAGTTGTTTTTAGATTTGAAGCATACGTTTTTTTTTTTACATTTTCATTGTTTTCATTTTGATTTTAGCATAAACAGTATAGCGCAACGCAGACAGTAAGGCGTGGGAACATTGGCAACATCAATGGCTTGGCACGAAGTAACAGAGCACATACACACACTCACACACATAGACACACAGTAGAATACAATACACAACACTGTCCATAGACCATAGAACGTCAGCTGTCTTTAATTTCGCAATTATGTGCTTAACTTTACAGCCCAGACTAAGCCGTCCACTAACTATTTGGCTACTGTATGTGCATTGTGTATAACAAACTGATTCTGAATGTGGCCTGTACTGTCTGTCCGTCTTGTCCGTTTTGTACTTTTTGTACGTTTGTCCAGTTGTTTGCTACTGCTGCTTGTGCTGCTGCTCTACTATCAGCAAACAGCCTGCGGGCTAAGCTACCTTGTCAATTTTATACAAAATTTATTATTTTATTTGCGTCAGGTTTTTTTTCTGCCTCTTCCTGCCATACAAAACGAGTAAACGAGCAAAATTATTTACATTTTGCTTATTACCTCAGTTTTCCTCTTGCTCCTTTACCCCATGATTGTTGGGTTAGCCTTTACTCCTGAAATTTTTCACAATTGCATGGCCCAGGCAACGTCAGTCAGTTTACTGTTTGCCGTTTTTTTTTTTTTTTTGTTTTTTGCCATTGTCACTGTTGCTGTTACTGTAGTTGCTGTTGCGACTGTTGTGACAGTCATAAAACTCTCTTGTTTGCCCACGACCGGAGTTGTGTGTGTGCTGCTATCACACCGAGTGCCATAAAACTTGCATTGCATTGCACGCAATCGACAACAACGACGACAACGGCAACGACAACGAGAACCACAGCGAAAACACCAACACCAACAACAACGGCAACGACAACAACGTAGCAGTCGGAAAATGTTTGCTCAATTTATGACCCATAGGCGCTGACATTGCTGACGTCGCCTACGTTGGTTACCGTCTGCAGCGTCTGTAGCTCAACTCTGTCATTCGACTGGGTCACCAAGCAGTTGCATTTTCACTGACCATACATATTAATATATATATGGATATAGTATATGTTCATAATTAAATCACTCCCCGAAAAAACATTATGCCATTCGTTGGCCTACAACAAATCAATTTGGCAGCTGATTGGCGGTCATATGACGACTACTCAGTGTATTGACAGCCCTCTGGACATTTCATTGACAGCTGCAGCTCTCGCAAAATGTGAGCTTACCACGCACTTCAACATCAACTGATAGAAGAACGCACCTTAGACTATATCATAACAACAACAGCAACAACACTGCGTATGAGTAATGCTCAGACGATGATACGATTCACATTTGTCTGTGTGCGAGAGCAAATGAAGCAACAAAATTCATCAACAGTAGCTAAAGATTAAGAACCTTTTAAGGGATTCATGATTTTAACTTTTTTTTTTTTCGTTCCTTGCTCTATCCATGCTCTGCCTTATTGTTTTGCAAAGGAACTAGTACGTATTAATATCTGAGTATTGAGTATAGATGACTTGGCTTTTAGTTTGCAATGTGCAAAGAATATTGATTAAAATTCAGCAAAGTATAAGATATACATAAGTATAATAATATTTATAAGCAAATTTAAATTTATTTTTTATTTATAGATAAATATAAATATAAATTATTTATTTTTTTAAATTTTATTTTAATAACAAATTAAAGTTCTCTGCTTTTTAAAGAGCATAAAATCTTCGTTGAATTTGTAAAATAATTTTCTTTTATTTTTTTCTGCCAATTTGGTTAATACTTGTCTGTTGCCTTGCTGGACGTTTGTTTGCTTTTGCCATCGACAAGAAGGACTCGCACGACATCATAAGAGCAATAACAGCAATAAAAACAACAATAACAACAGTATTCTCCTGTCGATTGCTCTGCTTGTACTAGTAGCATGTCCTGATTGTTTGCCTCGCGCATTAAGCTAATTATGCCAACATAAAGCGACACGAATTGAAACGCACGTTCTGAGCAAACAAAAATAATGCAGCCATGGAGACGTACTACTATGTTATAGATGCCAAAGTGATACAGCCCGCTTGGCCAGTGAATGCCAGCACTTAACTTACATAGAGCAGCATCCTTCCGTTGTGGTTGCCTTCTGATTGTTTTTCAATTTTCTGCATTGTTAAACTTTTAGTTTTTTTTTTCATGTCGCGGAGGCTTGTTTAATTTTCCGGCATGTCACGTGTCGCCACGGCCACGGCCGGGCAAGCCAGCAGCAGTAACAACGGCAAGTGCAAGTGCACAGCTCGACACGTGACCTGCTTTGTGCTCTTGCTGCAGTGCTGCTGTGTTACCAGCTGTTTAATGGAGGCTGCTGCTGCCAATGGCAATGGGCAAATATTTTGTTAGCATCGCTTGTGCGATGAGCAAATCAATTTCCTATGCTCCAGCCTCTGCCATTGCCTCACAAATGGTAAACGAATTCGACATTGCGAACATTCTGCTCTCCTTTATATTTGTCTATTTGCCTGCTTTACCATTTCCTTCCCTGGTTCTATCAACGTCATTCGACTGGTCCTGGTCACGTGTCGCAAACGCGCCTCCTTCGTTCTTGCTGCTAATCTATCAAAAATGTTGTCAGTCCACCAAATTGAGTTTGTTTGGATATCACTTTTAGGATGTGTATCTTTTGCTTACTTTTCCACTGCTGCTTGACTACCTGCTCAAATCTAGTGCCAAAGCACTTTCACTTCAAATTCTAACTTTCCACATTTCCCACAATTTGCTGCTGTTGTCGCTGACTGCGTCACCTTCGCCTTTGCCTTTGCGTTTGCCTTTTCCTACGCGTTGACGTCAACGTCAATCAAATTAGCCTGGCCTTGGTTCAAGTAAAACTTTCGAGTCTTCGTTTCCCGTGCTAAAGTTCACACATCGAATGTCTGTGTGTGTGTGTTTTTAAGGGGTGAAAACACTTCTTCTACCCTGCTATACCATTCCCCTTGGTCTGGTAACATCAGCGCTAACTTGCGATTTGCGTTTTGTAAATGTTTTCCTAATCAGATTTGTGTGCTATACACAAGGGAGTGCAATTTGTTTTGATGTGCCAGTTGCAATCCGTTTAAGTGACATGCAATGGGTGTGAGTTCAAAAGCAATGGTAACGACAACAAAACCTACAATTCGAATAATTACTTCTGCCTTTTGGCTGCTCACATCTCTAGTATGTGTATCCTGGGCGTGTTCTGGGAGTTTGAACGCCTCCAGACAAAGAAATTGTTCGTCTAGTCGTCTAGATGTTGGCGCCCAAATCGCGCGACACATGACATATGCTCATGTCAATATCTAGTTTTAGATTCAATGTGACACATTTGATGTGTGAGTGTGTGTGTGTGTGTGTGTGTGTGTGTGTGTGTGTGGATGTGTTGGTCAGTTTTGTCGTCTATTCCCCGCCTACCTCACTGTATTGGCATTCAATCTATAGTTGATCGATTGCTTTTTAACCCCGCCATTAAACTAAAACAAATAGTAATCGTTGACATTGTAAATTCATAAATTAATAATATAACAACTGGAACTGCAACTGCAATTGACAATTGGCAATCGATTTATAGCTACAATTCACCAAGTGCCAAGTAGTCAGAGTCAGCTGGTAAAATGATTCGTTGCGTGCATGTGGCCATGAACGAGTTTTCTGCACAATTTGTAGCACTAGATGACTGCATTTCCCCCCAACGTGCTGTAGAATCATTTTCGCCATTTTTCATTTTTATTTCTAAATATTTTTTTTTTTTTTTAACTTACAAATATTTCTTGTCTCGCTCGGGAATTACTTTTTAAGACCCTTTTGCGTTTTGTGGATTATTATTATTTAGCAAGATTTTGCTATTCTAATTGATTGTTTGCTCATTCGTCGCGTACGTCGCATAGCCCACCGGCTACACGTCCACTCGTCCTCCTCAACCTCCGCCGAGCGTGTCTCTCTCCTTGTCTATGCCTCTACCTCTGCCTCTGATTGTGCCTCTTTGATTGCTTATCTATCTCTGGGTAACCTATCGATCTAGTTATCTATTCCAGCTCGAATGAAACTCGCTCCAGTAGGAGTTATTTAACACGCACGTCCCGTCGCTGTTCGGAATACATATGCTCGTAATATCCATTTAGATATAAACAATTGCCAGGCTAGGTACCTTCTCCCACTACCCACTCGTTCATTTATTTACTGGTTGCGCGTTTATTTGTGCATTACAAAGCGTAAGCGCACTTAAGTTCCTCTTAAGCCCTGGCGCCGTTCCAATTGCAAAAAGAATACGGGCCACAGCCGACTGTGGCATATACACACATACATATAAATGTGTATATATACTCTGCAGTCATTGGCCAAATGAACTGGCGCCATTTATTGATGACTTGATGATTGTCCACTTTCAAATGTAGTCAGTCAAAACGTGTCGAGTGGACAGGTAAATATGTTTGTGGATGAAGTGTTAATTAGCATAGTAAACGGCTTAAGTGGAACTAGTGGCGCCATCTTTTGCTCATTTAGTTTAGCTTAGTTTGCGCATTCGTTGATCTGCGCAATTGGATTGTGTCTTGGCTAAATTTGTTTTGCTTTTGTCCAAGATACCGCAATATTTGCAAAATTATTGCACATTTTTTTTTCAAATTTAAAATTGAATAACTTGCGAAATAAATGTACATAACATTTTTTTTTTTTATGAAAACCAAAAAAAGACTTGAGAGTTTGCTTTTTAAAATGTTTATATAGAAGTATCAATTAGCAAGATACGTTAAAAAAAAAATATGTAAATTAGCTAATTCAGCATTAATTACCGAAATAAAAAATTAAGAATTTTTAAATGTTGATTAACATGATCAAAGTCGAAGCTCGACATATTAATCATTGTATACATATAAGCAGAGACATTTAAATAAAAAAAAAAGGTTTATAACATTCTAAGCCAAGAACCATAAACTTTTATTTCGTATACTCTTTCAAGTGTACATACATTTTTCTTAGAAGCATGCAACGCAAAAGAAATCGGCTAGAATTACTTATAATATAGTAGATGTCATTGTAACGATCGATCGAAAATTAAATTCTTATTTGCATAATTTTTCGATTAATCTTGCAAGTGTATAAAATCTTGGTTGAGCCAATGGTAAATAATTGGCTTATTTTAATCTCGTGTAGCATGAGCTTGCTACCGAATCTATAAAAAAAGTGACACAAAAATATGTAATTAAAGATAATTGTAAGTATATGTTTATTAAAAATAAGAATATATTCTAATGAATATTAAGTCACTGAGTTCAATGCTTACACTATGTTTACACAATCCAGAGAGGTCAAAGTGTTATTTGCTAATTTAGCATATTTATACTTTAAATTCTACTTACACTAATTATATACAAATTAAATACTTTGGATTAACTACGTCACTAACAGTTCAATAACTAGAGGTTGTTATTTTACTACAACCGTTTAATTACGTGGCGTGATCTTGACCCTGAGGCCATCCTTGGGACGTAGAATAAGTTCACCGAGCAAAGTCAAATCTTCGCGACGATCAACTGCTTCGAATTTGTATTTACGTAAAACTGCCGATATGACAGCCTTCTCCTCCAAGATAGCAAACTTTTGTCCAATGCAATTACGTGGTCCGGCACTGAAGGGAATATACGCAAATGGATGACGTCCAGCACAGTTTTCGGGTAAGAAATTATCAGGATTGAATTGCTCTGGTTTGGGGAAAATGCGTGGATTGCGATGCAGTGCATAAGTCATAATAATTGCCTGAGTTCCAGCGGGTACCAATTTTCCTCCTAAGAAAAAGATGGAAGTGAAAATTAGGTCAACTAATAATTAAAGATTTAATGTCTTACCAATTGTCACATCTTCGCCAACCATGCGGGCCATCATTGGCACACTGGGGAACAATCGAAGGGCATCCTTGATGCAACATTCCAAGTAACGCATATCCAATAGATTTTTCATAGTGGCCGGAGTTTCAGTATCATCACCAAATATAGAATCCAATTCCTCAACAACGCGTTCCTGATACTCTGGACTTGAAGCTAACAAGAACAATGTCCAGGAAATAGCCGCCGATGTCGTGTCATGACCCTCAAACATAAAGGTATCGACTTCCTCACGAATATCCTCCTACAAGGCGAATATATTATTTATATAATTCATATACATATTTGATATATGTTAAGCAGTGGAATACATACATTGGAAAGTACTGTGCCTTCTTTTGAGGCATCAATTAGCAGATCGAGGAAAGCCAAACGTTTCTTTTTGCCCAGATCATCATAGGCATCGGGCATATTATTGTTATTATTATTGTTGTTATTCATTGACAGTTCACTTTTTCGCTCACGTATCACCATATTGGAGAAGCCATGAAGCGTATTAATATAGCTCTGATGTGTCTTGTAATCTTCAGTCAGGCGAAAGAGAAAATCATTCTGTAACCAGATCTTGGCCTGACGACTCTGCACAATGGAGCCAATTCTATAGTCATCATCATCATCATTGAGGGTGTAAATGGTTGGGAAAAGTGTTGCATTAAATTGAAAGTTAGTCAAGTGTTTCACTGTCAGTCTGTCCAAGTATCATTCACAGTATCTATCTGTGTGCTTTATGAGCCATGTTATCAGTAGCACGAGGAAGCAGCCAGAGCTGTTCCAGAAGCATCCCATTGACATCTTAATCTCGCATATTTTACGCTTGAAATGAGCGCACCCTAAAACACATACACACACACACACACACACACACACACATAGATATATACACACATAGAGCGTAATGCGAATTGGGCGTGTGTGGGAATTGTGTCTCATCCACTGACAGTTGCACTGACAGCTCTCAATATTACACAGCTGCCCTCAAGCTCTGATAACCATTCGCTCATAACTGGCACAATTGAATTCTAGTCCTTGAAATTTTATGTAATTTATTTTTTTGTTTTTCTATTTATATTTTATTTTTTTTTTCATTATACTAAAATTATTTTGGTTTTTTTTTGTTTCTTTTTAATATCTTCTTACCCATAAACTGCCTTCACATATTCCGATTCGCTGTTGCTTTGTGCATAGATTTTGCGACCCATAGCAGTTTCTGTGTGACGCAATTAGGCAACCGGTTAGTTAGATATACATATACATGGATAGAGTTACAGATACTACTAGTCTAACATTGACACTTACCGCAAACAATGTCCAAAGTGCACAGTGTGACGTAGGGGAACAGATTGAACGCCTCGCTGCCTATCTCGACGGATAATTTGCGTGCCAAGACGGCGCTTTGCTCATTGAAAACATCAATGAAATCATCCAAAATTTTGAAATGAAATGCAGGTGTCAAGATCTATAATTGACAATTAAATATAGTTAAGTTAGTATTAGTTTTGTTTTTTCCACTTACCTTTCTGCGAGAATGCCACTTGCGATCAGTGCTGGTCAACAGTCCTGTGCCCAACCAAGGATGCAAATAATCATAGTCATGACTTTTGTTCACAAACTTTTGACTATTCAGTATGGGCTGCAAATTATATATAATTTTAATAATTGTTTTGGTCTATAAATAACTATTCACTGTTCACATACCTCAACCGTTTCGGGCTCAAAGAGTAGCACACGCGGCGATGTGCCTTGCCAGACTCGATTGATGCCGATGCGTGTGCCCCAAAGTTTTTGCATGCCTATAACACGATTGAACAACTCTGCAAATGCCAAAAAATAAATAAAAAACATAACAATATAGAGAAAACAAATTGAATTTGAATTGTTATAAGATAAACAAAAAATATACAAAGCAAAAAAAAAAAAAACCAGTTATGAATCGTAAAAGAAACAAAAACTCTGTCTCGACGTGATGCTGTACAGGTTGGCACCTTGTTTGGCGATCTGACCGAGTGACAGATAACGAGCGTTAAAGTGCACATAAATAATAAACAAATGACAAAGAGTAATTTAGTTATGACGTTGCGATCGATTTACTTATGCTACCCGTAGGTAAGCTGCCGCTACCAGTTTTTTTTTTTTTCCATTTTTGTTGAATTGCTAACCCGATTCGAGTTTCGGTTTAGGTCTGGGTCTGGCATCGGGGAAGCCCATCACGATTTTTCACGTGTGAAAAGCATTTGCGACACGCAATTAAAGAAAAACAGACGTGAAAAACAATCAAGGCCGTCATCATGTAAAATGTTTTGTGTGTTAATTTTTAGTTATATGTTACACTTGTTTATCATATACGTCAACATAATTTTTATTTCATTTTTTTTTTTTTTTGTTTTAATTTTCAGGGTTTTATTTCTTCTTTTTCTTCATTCATTACAACCAAAGAGACCTGAGCGACCACACGTTGCTTAGCTCATATTTGCCACATATGTTTGGCCATTTGTTGCATTAATTAAAACGATGACAAACTTACAAACACACTTACACACACTAAGACATATATAGGTGATATTACTCACACGCTTGGGCTGTCTTTCAAGATGTCTAATAACGATTTTATGTAACTCCAAGCAAAAACATGAACACACGAATTGTGGAAAGCAACACCCAAAACTCGGTCGTTGCGGACTGTCTTCAGTTGACCGGGTCCGCCGGTATGCGGCATCGCTTCTGCTCTTCAGCTCTACATCTTGTCTTTCTTTTTTCGGAAGTCTTTGCATGATGCCTTACGCGGGAAAGTCAAACCCACAAAATTGGTAGCAAATTTTGCAAATGTCCAAAAACAATCGCGTCACAATTCAAAATTATATTTAAATACTTCAAACAAAACAAAAATCCACACAGCACATTTTTTAAATATATTTTTTTATTTATTATTTTTTGCCGGTATTTTTATTATAAAATTATTTTCAAATTATTTTGTAGGTTGTTGTGCTATACATCGAGTTGTTTAGCTGGTTGTAGCGCACAAAGATAACAAGCAGCCAACAATACTAAAAACAGACTAATTTATTAGCCTCTTTTAACAAATTGCGTTAACAATTTCAAATAATTTTGGTGTCATTTCATTTGTACTCGCATATCTTGCAACAATTTGACATTGTGCCTCACGTACAGTACGATCATAAATTGTTGCACATTAAAAACAACATTTTGATAATGTTGATGCTAATGTAAATCTATGTAGCTGCTTGTGCAGCTTTCAATGCCATTCAACGAGCACCCACAATTATAAAGCGCAGACATCAAATCAAATTCAGAGTCAGACTGAAACTTTGAGTTAGAAAGAGAATGAATATCAAAACATGATGTTAGCCGAGACCCAGAGACAAGTCGGCACTGACTGTCAAAATGTTCTTAACTTTGTAACACGAAACAAAACTCGAGACTGGCGCTGGCCTTGAGTTACTACATAATTCGTGTAGCTAGTAGTACATCGTAACATCATAGCATCGTAACAACGTTAAATGTTACCATCAATTCTTCGGCAGTTTATGAAATATTATGATTTAAGCTTTAACTTAATGGATTGACCTTGCGGCAAAACCAATTGCAACATCATTTGACGCATTCATGAATTTTGTTGCCACTGAATGTTGCGCTTGATTTGTTCTTAACTCAGTATTTAATTAAGCAAAACCAGCTTGGTGTCTACACATGTTCACTATGGACCCGTAATCTTATCGTTCTTTCAGCTTGCTTAGTCTTATAAACGTAGAATCCATAAATTGCATTAACACGTTCCTTGATTGCCTTGAACTGAACTGCAGATACATGTTCTAATGACAAAAAGTATATATAAAAAAAAAAAAAAAAACAGCTAAGTCAAAGCAATAAGTACATAATTAATTATTTTTTTTATTTTTTTTGTATTCGATTTTGACTGTCTCAGACATGTATTTGCAAAATTTGCATTTCGATAGATAGACATATACATATATTTTGTTGGTCAAGAATTGCATGAATGACAACATTCAAAAATTTATTTATTTATACAACTTTCTACAGTTGAACAAAATGCAGACCAAATAAAGCTAGCATATATTTTATTATTAATATTATTTATTTAATTATGATTTCTATGGGTTTGGCACTATCCTAGCATGGAAAGTTGAACTATTTGAAAAATCAGGAACATAAGAGCCAGAACCATAACAAGAAATTGCTTTGTTTGCCAAAAAAGTCTTAATGTCTTTTGCGAATTTTTTTTTTTTGCAAAGCTATAAAAAATGTTTGTTTTTTTTATGAATATTGTTAGATGGAAAGATAGTCGAAATTTAGAATTGTTAATTGTTAAATTTAACATTAGCCTTCAATTAGATTTACTTTTTATGCTAATTATCTATTCTGGGCATAAGTATATCTTTAGCCATCAATCGCCGAAACTCAACTGCATTGGCAATAACAAGAAAAAAAAAAAAAAATTAAAATAACATAACATATTTGTTGAAAATGAAAGCAACAAAAAATTCGAATGCAAAATTAAAAATAGAAACAATAACAAAACAGCAAAAAAAAAAAGAGAAAAAAAATTGCTGTGAGCTTAGCAACTGACTTCCGACAAATCCAACTGCTGTTGGAGAACATTGAAGTGAGGCCAAATTTGAGTTACCAAAAACTCATCTAGCCAGAAAAACCACTTCAACAGTCCACTTCATAGAAGTAAGTCTCGAAATTGTATGTGTGTGTGTGTGTGTATGTAGACAAAGAACAAAGAACCAGACGGAAAACTATAAAGATTGCCTCAAGCTTAATGCCATCTCAAAAATTATTGGAAATTTTTCCAAACAAAAACACTTATACCAGAAGTAGAAGTATAATATTAAATTTATTGTATTTCACACACGATAAGCATCTCGTGTTGTTTGCTGAACTTGGCCGACTGACAAGGAGGTTGCAACCTGAATAGCATGTGCTTCAATTTTGGCTAACCGATATGATGTATGCTTAAAACTAGCTATTCATCAATTCATCTATCTATTCATATCCATGAATATTTCTTACTATGTTTCCGCATTATAAGAAGTATTTGTATGTCTGTGTGTGTATGTTAATTGGTCTATGTTATTTTGGCTTTCGAGCATGGTGCGGAACTGTTATATAAGCTTGTGAATTAATCATTCAAAGATTGATTATACCGTATGCTGTTTCTATTTCTGCCTGATTTGTATTTTTGCTTTTTATTAACCGTTTACTCGTCTGCTTCAAAGCTGCACACACACACACACACACACACACACACAAAGTTTGTTGTTTATTTTTGAATGTCAAGATCAAGATCAAGTTGATGATCATGCTGATGCTGAAACTCAAGCTAAAACTGATGATGAAGAAGATCATAAGCAAGATCTAGTGAAGCACGTCCGCCTCAAATCTATGCTTACATTAAATAATAGACCTTTACGAACCTTTACGACCGTTTTTTTTTTTTTATAACTTCTTGAGTTTGTTTCTTTTAGGTCTCTTTTTTTTTGTATGTTTGTTGTGTTTGTGTGTTGATTAAACTATTTGAAATCATTTATTATCAGCTTCTGTTTTTTATTTGTTTTTCTTTTCGGTTCTTTATGAAGTTGTTCGGCAGAGTTTAAAGACTAATTTCATTTCAATTGCACGTAAGATTTGATTTCCGATTTTATTATTTTGTAAACATTTTGTTGTATTTTATTTCCGCTTTTAACTTGTTAACCTAAATAAAAACCCTTTTATAGCTATTATGTTTATATTTTCTATAGAGGTGAAAGTTTTTCGTTTGTTTTTTCCACAAATTCGTATCAAGTTCAAAGTTGTATTTGAAACAGTAACAAAATAAATTTATTACATGATTCGTGTTAATTTCATGTATTTATGCTTATTTCATTTCATTCTACACAAAAGTCAATTGCAATCAAAATTATATCATATATATTATATATATATATAAAGGTCATGCCCTTTCTACTAATTAAGCAACGATAAGTAACCGAATTTTTGAAAGTCGCAATTAGGAAAGGAGATTATTTTATTTATTTTTTATTTTCATTATTGATTCTTTGTTATTTATCTTCTTTTCGTAAATCAGAATGCGTTAATATTGATAATACGATTAATTGAATTATAAATTCAATGAAAAGACCGAGAGAGAAATAAAATGTTATTGTCATTTATTTTAATGCAAAAGCAGTCGCATCAAATGTTTAGCTTCAATTAATTGAATTCACAGTATTATAATTGTATTCTATTCTCAGCTTATAAAACTAGAATATGACAATTAACACTTTTCAGTTTCGAACTTGACATTTGTTTGATCACGTATTCAATTTCTATATATACATATGTATATATATTTTATATATACATGTAAATAAATATATATGTTTGACTAACATAAGCTTAAATATAACTTACTGTTACTCTGATAAGATAACGATCAATGAAAGTAAAATTAAGAGAAAAGTAAAGTTTATTAACACCTGAACAAATTGATTTCAAACAGAAGAAGAAGTTCACTGTAGTCATAAGTATCTCTATGTATATATCTGACTTTATTGCTTGACTCTACTTATTTATTTGCTTGTCAGTTAATTAGCACCTTATACACACTACGAATGCGTCTACGATTTATTTACAATCAGTTTTTGTTAGCCAAATCAATCAGATCATTTGAGGATGATGATTCAGGGTCAAGATGAGCTCAGTAGAATTCTCATCGAAATACAATGTTGAGAATAGTTTAACATACCATCATGATCGACATTCATTTCGATGGCATTTCCCAGAAATGGTAAAGCAGCAGGTCCTGGTATCTTTTCAATGTATTTCACCAATCGTGAACGTCTTTTATTATAGATCACTACGAAAATGCTAATAGCCACCAGCAAAAAAATTGTTAGAGGCGAATATCCCGATATTATTTGAGCAGCTTTCGAGAGCAATATGCTCTCAGCCATCAATGAACTAAATACTTTCGAGGACATTTTTAGAATGCTTTATCACACTTGGCAATCAGCCTTTTAACATATCCTTAACACAAGCGTTGTAAATGATGATGTTCTTTTCCCGAACCGGACAAGTGGTATTATGATACTATAGTACACTGTACAGCTACGGTTTGTGTATTCGAACTCTCTCCGACACTGACGCTGCGAACTCCGACACACAACTAACCAAAACTTGGAGACTGCATAAAAATTTAAAAAGAAGTGCTAAAATTTCGGCTAGCGTTTCGGATTTCGTTGTCGTCGTCGAGCTCGGCTTGGTCTTTGTTTGTGTGTGCATCTGTGTATTTGTGAGCCGGAGATGGAGCCGATCGTTTACGCTAATGTTAACGCTTACGCTTACGATTGCTGTGAAAAGAAAAGGTAGTAGAAAATCTACTACGAATAGAGCTACGAGTGCTACTCCTATGTATTACCAATACTACAAAGTTGCTTGATAGCTTGATAGTATGCAGTAGCTAGCTAGCAAATGTTTTGTCATGAGCAACATGATTCGGCGCTTTGTTGCTTTTTTTTTGTGGCAGTTGTGGTACAATATACACACATAAACACATACATATATAAATACATATGTATATAAATATATAGTACATATGTATGTATGTATATTTTATGTAGTCACATATGACATAAAGGCACAAATTTTGTGCATTTGTTGATGTATGTTTAGCAGTTTTAGTCTTTTATTTTCGACGACTGTGATTGTTGCCCTTGTATCTGTAGCTCAAAACTCATATGCAGTTAATTGTGCAGACAATAGCTTGACAGTTCTGTTGGGCCTACTCCAGCTGCCAGCATTTGACTGCCGGTTTGATTTGCTCCCGATTCTGTGGCAATGGCAACCTCAGTGGCCTTAGAGCGCAATTAGCAAGTGTTTAGGATGAAATCGCTAGATTCTATAAAACAGTCTGCTTTGCCAGCATACATACGTGCAAGCCAGCAAGCAGGCAAGAAGGCAAGCGATAAAGTGTAGATACATATTTCATTATATGAGTGCAATTAAAACAACATTTACTGTGTCATGTCCGCTGCCACAAGTACCGCTAAAATGGGAGCGTTTAATTCAAGTGGTCAGAATTTCATAACTTGATTCAAGTCGCTTTATTTATTTTTTTTATATTCAGTTTTATTCATTTTTATATTGTATATATATTTGCAGCCTTCATTTAAAAAACAAACGGACACAAAATATGAATATTTTATCATTTGAATATTTGTCGTGAAATTTTATAATACTCAGACACTTTTTTATTTGAGAATCTTGTTTTAGGATTATTATCTGAAAGTTCAAATCAAAAATTTCACCGAGTTCATTTTTTAAAATTTTGCGTTTTAGCAAACTTTTATTGTGTGTACAAATTTGCAATACTTTTCAAGGTCGATTTCAAGTTTTCTACTCTGCAAGCATTTTACCAGCAAATAATATACAATGATAATAATTTTCAATGTCATGGTAGTCAGCATACGTTAAAGATCATCATATAACTGGTTCCACATGGATCACAATATGATCAAATCAATTGAATATGAAGAGAATAGCGAGAGAATATTGAATATGTCATTTGATAGTTAACTCGTGTTCTAAGCAGTCGAAATAAATATAATTTTGTAGAATTTGAATTTCAATGAATTGATCAAAGAATTTCATTTGTATACTCTATAAAAAAAAATAAATAAAAAATGCCTATTGAAATTATTTCTATATAAAAAAAAGACAATTTTAGATCATTTTTTATTTATAATTTTTCTCAGTTACATTTATTAAAATTTTTTTTTTATTAATAAATCAATTGTTAGAATATTGCACTCATACGTAGTATACAATTTTAATATAGTATATTTTAGTCGACTCTGTCACATATAGAATTATCCTGTTATTTTGTTTTGTAAATTTTTGCAAAACCAGTTCAACACGCAGACAAACTCACAGTCAATAGAAGAAAAAAACCTGCGATAAACCTTTTTTTGAATTTTGATTTCTTGATGTTGCCAATGATATAATATAAAACATTTTTGCCTATTAATTATGCAGAGCTTGGGTTCATCAGAACTTGTGGTATAATCAAAATAAACTGAACAACAACAAGAAAACATTGATGACTTTGAAGAATAATCTGAAAACAAGTTTTTAGTATAAAATTATGCAAATTACTTTCTTGTTAGAACCGAACAAAGACCCAATATCACTCTAAGCACAATAATATGTTTGTTTTGTTTCGTTTATTTATTTTTTTTTTTTTTGCTTCGCTATAATAAATATCATCTTCAAGCGAAGTTATCTGTGAATCAAATTATATTATTAATACATGTACATATACAACATATATGCTTTCAGTATGTAAACCATTTTATGTTCATTTCCCAAACACGTAATTGTTCTATCACGTCGCAAAATCAGAGCTAAGGTCTTTGTCTAAGTTTATGTCGATGTCTAGGAAGTAACATCTACCCCAGTGAATCGTTCTTTAATTAGACACAAATTAACAGATTCTTCTTTAATAAAAAAAAGCGGCTCTACTAAAGACGCAAGTCATCGTCCGTTCAACACTTAAGACACTAATCCTTTACCATATTATCATTCCTCTGCTTTTGCGTTATTCTTTTTATGATCAACATTTACTGCTTGTTTTCGACAATTGAATAAGCAGCTTTTATAGCTTTGTAGGTGTGTGTGTGTGTGTTGTGTGCGTTTTCAGGTAGCAGCATGAATATACTAAAAATTTATCCGGTGGGATTTCCCAAAAATCTAAAGAAATCATTTTTGACAATACAGCACAGATTTTGTGAAGAACAAATGAGGGATCAATCAAATTAAAAATTTATTAATAGAAACTTCTTAGTTTTTTAATTTCTTATTTAAAAAAAAAAACTGCTACTAATATTTTACATCTTTGCAACTTAAATATTTATAAAATATCTGCGTGAACTACGCCGAACACAATTCACAGCTATAATCCCTATTAAATTAAAGATTATGATAATGTTTCAGAATTTATTATTAATTCGGGACGGCGCGAACGCCATTCCCGGCTACCAAAAATTACACGCACGAGTTATTCACATTAGGAATAATCGCAAAGGTCAACTCAGCCGAAAGTGCAATGGCCAAGCCTCGCTCCGGAGGAACCGCCTTCGTGATCACGGTTAACCTCTACGCCAGGTAAGTATGCTTTTCTCTGCTCTGGACTAAGCATACTACACTTTATGTGCTAGAACCGTTTGAGAATTATAAGACGCAGACAAGCAAATTTCTCAAACAGTTCATGCCTGCTATGTTCAGTAAACGGTTGTGTGTTTGCATGCGTAGCCCGCACAGTGCCAGATACAGCAACAGCAGATGATTCGCTTTTAGGGGATGGAATTTGTATCTGGATTTTGATATGCGTACTTTGTACCCTTGTTTTCATACTTGTGTGCTTTATATTTTTACAATATATTTTTATATTTATCAATAAAATGAACTGATTTCTGACCATATAGCCATCATGAATATAGTTTTTCAATGAATTTATTTACAAGAGGAAAAAATATATTGACTTTGAATAATTTTTAGAATATAAGATAATATATGGAGGATTTTTAGCAAATTTATTTTTAATATTATTAATTAGTAATATCAACTTAATATATATTTCTTATACTTGAGTTTATTAGAAATATCAGCATAAAAAACACGAGATTTATTTCATGTTAATAGGTTCAGCAGATACGGAAACTTCTTTCTAGATTCAAATAAATTTATAATTATTTGCTACTAATTATCACTTTCCAAGTGCAAAAACTTTTGCTTTCTATATGTTCTATTTTGTATGTATTAATGTAGACTCTAAACTATGATATAATTTTTTCATATCCGCAACATTTCAGACTTGTTTCTGTTGTTATTCATCCCTCTTACCAAAGTGCTAAAACTTCTGTACTCAGAGTTCGATTTTTTCACTAAGGGTTATTTATTTTCACTTGCGACTTTATAATTCTCAAACGGTTCTAGCACATAAAGTGTAGTATGCTTAGTCCAGAGCAGAGAAAAGCATACTTACCTGGCGTAGAGGTTAACCGTGATCACGAAGGCGGTTCCTCCGGAGCGAGGCTTGGCCATTGCACTTTCGGCTGAGTTGACCTTTGCGATTATTCCTAATGTGAATAACTCGTGCGTGTAATTTTTGGTAGCCGGGAATGGCGTTCGCGCCGTCCCGAATTAATAATAAATTTAAGAAACATTTAGTTTTAATATACTTCTATGGTGCCAAAAAGAAGCAGTTCATTAGGTCAATGTTATTATTTTTTTGAAGCATTGAAAGATAAAAGAAAAGAAGACATGAATAGCGGTCGTTGTCGCTAAGTTTAGTTTATGCAACTATTCTAGTTTATCATCTTCTTTCTACAATATGAACGGAACATACTTGAACTTGATCTTCTTGCAAACGACTGCGGAAGAAGTTTTTCGTATGTCCGACGTCTAAGTTTCATCAGATTGTGATTTTTATTGTTTACTTTTCCACTATGCCGAGAGATATACTGTATATTGTGTCTGCCCATTGTTATTGGTGTGGTTCCGTTGTTTTATTAACATTAATAACAATTTGACTCACAAATATCGACAAATCCATGGCGAGTCGATTTTGTGTTGCTGTTGTTATTGTTGTTGTTGTTATTGTTATTGCTGCTGAATTTATTATCTCAAGTTTTGCCTTACGCTATTCGCATATAACTGCTAAAGCTGTTGCTGCTGCCGGGGCTGCTGGCGCGCGCTGTCGATAAGGTCAAGTTCATTTCCGCATGGTATGGCTCTGATCTTGGGCTAGACTATGGAAAATAATAGTCAAAGAATGATCACTAATGACTACCATTTGGCAGAAAAGTTAAGTTAAGTTAAGTTGCCGCAAGTTGTTGCAGCTCTGTCAGAAATCACGTCAAGGAAGTTGCACAAGTCTTTCTCGTCTAACAGTAGCAATAAAACAATTTACCATTAGATAGAGATAGAGATAGACATGGAGATGGAAATGGAAATGAAGTGTTGTATGTGACTCACCTGAAGTTACTTGGCCAACGGCCTGTCTCTTTACCAGATACAAATGTAATTACGCACGTAATTAGGGTTACAAGCAGACTACAATCTCTCTCTCTCTCTCTCTCTATCTGCATGTCGCTAACAATGTATGTCGCGTAATAAGTCACAACTAATTTCAAACTAAATCTTCCCCTAAAAAAAAAACTTTAACTAGTCTTTGGCAATGAAAGAGCTCGCGTCTTTCAAAGCGTGTGAACGAAGAGCTTCCAAAATTTCTATGCATTTTTAATTTGTGTCTTTAGTAAACATTTCATTACATTACAACTAAAATTCAATTAAATCTGAACTTGAATGTTGCGCAGGCGATCTATAAGTAGAGTTATGTTCTTAAAGGCGGCGGTCAAATTATTCAGGCTTATTATTGTCCATAAGTCATTGTCAGTGGTAGTGGTGGTGGTGATGGTGGTGGTCAAGTGCATTGTTAATTTGAAGGCACTATAATTAAATGTGGTAAAGAACTGAATAACATTGTATGCAGTCAGCAGACAGCAGCCAAGCATTTAGCAGCAGACCACCTTGGCCAGATCAAGCCGTACCATACCACACCACACCACGACAGGTTTCAAGTTTCCTTCGGTGGCTTGACACAGATTATAGCCATATTGGTTAGATCGGCGACAGCGCTGCATTTGGCATTTTGGTTGCAAACCAAAACTTAACAAATATCGTCAGCCACTAGCTGACCTCGACTTTCAGCTAGTATATGACTTAAAACGACAGCTGCATGCTAAAAAAAAAAAATGCCTCAAACATTCTTGATTGCGAGAAGTTTGTTTATATACACAATAAAAAGATTTTATAAACAAAACAGAAAAAAATAAAAATAAAATAAAAACACAATTGTACAAATTGCAATTTGATAGGCATCACACAGCAAAAGATTTTGTTTGTTTGTTTGGTTTTTTTTTTTTTTTTAATGTGCGAAATATTCAGTTAATTAAAATGCATTTTCTCAAGACTTTCAATACATACTAAATGCAAAAACTATAAAGCATTACGACGATATCAACAGAATGCGAACACAACAGCTAACAGCTTCAATAGCCAGATAATTGTGCGAAAAAATGCTTACATACACTCATAGTCATACTCGTACTCATAGATCAAGCAACTTCAATCAATTTATGCAACTGACATAAGTTACAATACAATACAATTACAATGATGTTTTTTATGTAAAATTTAATTCTGCTTGGACATTATTAAGTGTTCGTTCAGTTCGGTTTGGATTTTAATACTTTATGAGTAAATACTTAAGCAAAAGTTCAAGAACATTTACTGATGGTTATTGTCATAGTTTAGTAAGTAGTCGACCATTTAATGACGATTAAAAACAGAGTCTCCAGCTAAATTATTAAGTGAATGACAATTTTAGCCAACACATTCAATCGAAAGCCTACATAAAAATGCAGTATTATATTTTGTGCAATTATGTATCTACAATGTTGTGCATTAAATATAAAGTTTTATGCTTGAATAAAATGTATTTCCTAACGTCTTTTAATATATAGTTGCAGCAATTTCTTTACAAAGTGTAGCTTACTCTTTAATGTCTTTCGATTGTAAAACAAAAGCCGACATGCCAAAATATATGAATATATATGTAGATAAAATGTTATAGCTTAATCGATCGTTTAATGACGATAAAGCGAGAGTTGCACCAAATAATTATTTGAATTGCGCCTATTGACAACACTTTCAATCTTAAACAAAGCACCATCCATTACAGTTAAATGTCTTGTCACAAATTGATTTTGGCTATACCAAAAAAATTAAAAAAATGGAATTATTATACATGTATTGAAAAATGTAAAGAAAATATTTTATGGTTTTACTTTGTCTTGAGTGAGTTTTGAACTCGTGTTGATTTTGCATTAGTGCATGTTTTCTTTAATTGCATTAACATCTTTTTCGTTTGATATGGCAACGCTAGTTAACGTTTTTGAACAATGTGGCAGCACTAATAGCGATTATATCGATATACATTACTCATTATCTCGATATGAACCAGTGTTAGTTTTCAATGGCTGGTCTCACTGCAAGCCAACAAAAGCAAAGTAACGCAATTGGTTTTTTCATTTATCATCATAAAATCGTTCGGTGCAGTTGCAATTGCAACTGAAGTGTTAGAAAAGCAATTTTGAATAAACTTAAAATAAATTTACACAAGTGTTGCATAGCAAAAACTACACAAACAATGAGTAATACAGGCCTTTTGGCCATTATGGCTGTGCTTCTATGCGGTAAGTTGTGACGTCGATTTGCAATAATGAATATTACTTATTATTGTCATAATGAACATACACATTTGTATGTCTAAATTGTCATATGTACCATATATGTATGCCTAAGTATGACTATACACTAAAGTTTTTGTGTACGTTTTATAATTTTAGGCGTTTACGTTTCGTCGACGCCTGTCGCAAATCAGCAGCCTCTAGTTGGTTCCAACAGCTGCACCTGGGGCCCCTCCTACTGGTGTGACAATCTCAAGTAAGTCTTTAACGCATTACAATAATGCTTTGTCATCGGTAAAAAAAAAAAAATCGAATCCCCCCCACTGAATGCGCCCACTAAAAGTGTCAAAAAAGAAAAGAAGGAAACACAAATACAAAAAAAAAAAAAAATACAATGGCCACTACGCAGTTATCAACCCGTTGCTCGTTTCTCGTTGTTTCGTCTTTATTCACTTGTTCATTGTTTGTAGAAAATAATGAAAATATGGTCGCAGTCCAAGAAGTGTCTGATAAGGCAAATCAGGCAATTGCAGAACTAGAGCCAGGCCAGTGCCGTTATTCTGCTTAGTCCAACGATAACCTTTGTTATGAATTTTACAGTTGCTCTAATTTTTTTTATTTGCTCTCTTTTTTTTCTATTTTGCACTTTTGCTCGTTGTTGTTAGTTTTATAGCGTGATGCCTTTGCTTGAATCTGACTGACACTTTACACTCATTCCTCTCTGTCTCGCTCTCTCACAGTTTTCTTATTTATGCATGTACATACATATATGTGCATATAAGTGTGTGTATGTTCGTATGTATGTGTGTGTGTTGCGCTTTGTTTTCTGTTTCAATTCCGCTTTAAATTAAATTAAAAATACAGCTTTAGCCGCATTGTTATGTACTGTACATAAATATAGCAAGCGTACTGATATGTTTATAAATTTATATACATATCTGAATTTATGTACATATATATATCTATATAATTTAATCATGTCCAAATGTGAATGACTAATCCAAGTGAACCAAGCCTTGGGTTTGAGCTTTGCTTAGGCTCTTTCTGCCTCTCTATCTCTCTCTCTCGCTCTTTCTATCTATACAGTCGTTCAAAACTTTGATATTAATACATACATACAAAAACTTATATATACATTTGTAACTTTAGCTAAGTATTCGTCATAGATATGGGGTGTTGAATCGGTTAATCAGCAAAAAGCAGTTTCTTCTATTCTTCACAGCATTTGCAAAAAACGAATTCTTATCAACACCAACTGTGTAATTCTCTGAGTAATCGAAATAAATATTTGTCCTAGGTTGACGGACAATCAAGTCTTCCAGCAACAAAATCTTAGTATTTATTAGCATTTATATAAATGTATGCATTTTGTATATATTTTATTACTATTTATAAACAAGCATATCTTTTTGTATTTATATGAAATGTATATTTATTTATATATATTTGTATACATATATAAATTTTCAATCAAGCATGAGTTGCGTAGTATCAGTACCTACGATTTTTTTCTTGCTTTGTTTATTTATTGATTTGTTTTTTTTTTTGTTTTTATTTTTTTGTTTTTATTTTTTTTTATTTTTGCTCAACTCTTTGTTGAGTCTAACGAAAAAAATATGTCGTTGCGTTTTGCGCTTTTAAAAACAAATTTTCTCTGTGAGAATTCATTAATATATTATACGTAAATATAAATACATATATATTATTATATTTTTGTATGTATGTGTGTGTGTATGTGTGCATATATAGCTGTTGCTTATCTGCGTCTACATTTAACACATACAAATGCAACAGTTTGCTTGTGATGTTTATATGAAATTAACACTTTAACTTGAAGTACGATTATTTTCCATTAGCTGAACTTCGCAAAAATATCAGATTAATGTGTACTTCGTATAGCAGGGATGGAATTGCATATTCAACATAATTTATCCACATGCATATATATCCATATATATGTTCAGCGTACATATATATAAACATTCTTTGTCAATAAGTGTGTGTATGTATGTCTGTGCAGTTGTATGTTCAATCATATGCCGCGAGTGCATTCAACTGGTACATGGTTGGCGGGTTCTTTGCATGTTCTGGACTCTGCTCTTTGCTGACTTGGTTACTAGCGCGTATTGTAAGACGATTATGAATGCGGGTCATTTGATCCATTTGTTTTTTTTTTTTTCTCTAAATGCTGTAACAACAGTTTCTACGCTGAATTATCAATTAAATATATTTTTTATTGCCATTTCCTTTGTGCGCTAATATAATATGTGAAATTTGTCTTCTGTTTCTAATTTTGCCTGCAGAAACTCAAAGGAATGTAAAGCGACACGTCATTGTATACAAACCGTGTGGGAAAAACGTGTTGTGCCCGTAGATGATGATTCGATCTGTAAGATATGTAAGGAGATGGTAACACAGGCGCGCGATCAGTTGCGTAGCAATGAAACTGAAGAGGAACTCAAAGAGGTTTTCGAAGGATCCTGCAAACTGATTCCCGTCAAGCTGGTGCAAAAAGAATGCATCGCATTAGCTGATAATTTTGTGCCTGAATTAGTCGAAGCTCTGTCTTCGGAAATGAACCCTGATGTAAGTAGATTCATTAATGTATTATAATAGTTATTTTTTTTTAATATTAATATCTTGAATTTAATCCAATTACAGCAAGTTTGCTCGGTTGCTGGATTGTGCAACAGTGCAAGGATTGATGAGCTTATGATGGACACTTATAAGAAAGCATTGGAAGGAACTCTCAAGAAATCAGATGTGGTTATAGATGAGGAAGCAAAGAAACCAGAACCAGAAACTGCTTTGGCATCGCTATCATGTGGCAACTGCAATCTATTAAATCGCAAGTTGCATAGCAAATTCGAGTCAACTGATCGTGATATCATGGTAGAACAAATGCTACATGGTTGCGGTACCTTGTCAAGCTTTTCTGATGCCTGCTCTAATTTGGTATTGACTTATTTCAATGACATGTATGACGCCATGCAGCAACATTTGCAGACAGATGGACTCTGTCACTTATCCGGCGTGTGCTCAGCTCGTTTCCATCAACACGAGGATGATGTTAAGGAACCAGAGCCTTTAGCTACACTCGACGGTATTGGTGATGATATTCCTTGTGCACTGTGTGAACAACTTGTCAAGCATTTGCGTGACGTTCTTGTGGCAAATACAACTGAAGTAGAATTCAAGCAGGTGCTTGAGGGATTCTGCAAACAATCGCGCGGCTTCAAGGATGAATGCATCAGCATTGTCGATCAGTATTATCATGTTATTTACGATACTCTCGTTAACAAACTGGATGCCAATGGAGCTTGCTTCCTTATTGGTATTTGCCCCAAGGGTAATCGCTTGACATATGATGCTCCCATTATGCCACTGTTGCCAGCTGTGGCGCCTGCCGAAGTGAAAGTGACCATTAAAAAGTTGGGAGCCAATGAACCTAAATTTAGCCAAGATCAAATTATGAGTATGCAATTGCCAATTGATCATTTGATGGGTGCAGCCAATCCCGTTCAGCTTGTTGAAGGTGGTGAATTGTGCACGATTTGCGAGTATTTGTTGCATTTCATCCAAGAGACACTGGCTACTCCTGCTACTGCTGATCAAATTAAGCATACGGTCGAAAACATTTGCACCAAGTTACCACATGGTGTGTCTACCCAATGTCGCAACTTTGTAGAGATGTACGGTGATGCAGTCATTTCGTTGCTTGTCCAAGGCCTAAATCCACGTGCCATTTGCCCCGAAATGAAAATGTGTCCGAGTAACATCGAGTATCATGATCAGATTGAAGTTTTCCATCCTGTAGTATTGAACAAGGATAATGAACAGGACAAACCAACTTGTCCGCTCTGTTTGTTTGCCGTGGAGCAGGCTCAGGCTAAAATACGTGATAACAAGTCAAAGGATAATATCAAAAAGGTGCTCAAGGATCTGTGCGCTCATCTTCCAGACAAGCTGCGTGACGAATGTGCAGATTTTGTGCAAACTTACTCCAATGAACTGATCGATATGCTTATCACTGACTTTAAACCAGAAGAGATTTGTGTGCAACTTAAACTGTGCCCCAAGACTAAGGACTATTTGGATGAAATGGGAATTACACTTTTGGAGGATGACAACGATAAGTCATCCAGCAGCGAGGAAATTGATGGCAATGAAATTGATTTCGATGCACCATCCCGTCTACCCATTGAGATCGCCTTTGACAAGGACATTGGTTCACCAAATTGTTTGCTCTGCGAGGAGGTAGTCAAAACCGTTGAAAAGAAAATTGGCAAGCATGCGACCAAGGCAGACATCAAGGAGGCTCTCGAGCACAGTTGCGAAAAGTTGAAAAAGCCGCTAGCAACCAAATGCCATAAATTGATTGACAAATACGGCGATCAGATTGCGGATCTGTTATTGAAAGAGATGTCACCAAAACTAATATGCGCAGAGCTTGGAATGTGTCTGTTTAGTGAGCAAGAAGATCGTAAGTATAGTGAAAATGCCATAAAAATTATACAATTCCAATAACTGATACTTAATTTTGTAAATTTATAGTTGAAATTGATGAAGCTCTGAAATATGATGTTATTGTGATGCCCAGGCACGAACACAAAATGGAACGCCTAGAATCTTCCAAGGTCAACGAGCCACCAACCTGTGCTCTATGTGAGTTCGTTATGCTAAAACTTGAATCAGAGCTAAACAATAAGACCGAACAGGCTGAAATTAAGAAAGCCCTACTTACCATCTGCAATCACTTGCCATCGACAATCCACAAAGAATGTAGTGCATTTGTTAATGGTTATGCCGAGGCAGTTATTTCCTTATTAAGCAAATTGCCACCCAAAGAAGTGTGCCAGAAACTACAGCTTTGCTTCAGTCAGGCGATTAATGATGAGGTCATCGAGTGCGGTGTTTGTCATGGTGCCTCTCAGGCATTGTTGCCTTTCTTCCGTTCCCAGAAGGATCACGATAATGTTAGCACACAGGACATGATCTCTTTGGCCTGCGAGAACTTGCCAGCCAAGTACTATAACATTGTAAGATATATTATACTTTGATTTTACATTTAATTGTTTTATTAATGTATTTTATTTATGTGCATGTATAAATTTCAGTGCTCGGAAATGATCTCTATCTATGGCATCAGTATCATGCATCTTTCTGAGCGTCCATATATCGATCAGTCGCATATCTGCTCAGAGATCGGTAAATGTTTCGATAATGAGAAGTCATCATTGGCTTTTGCCAGACTTACAGGTGAGTTATAGAAAACATTTGAAATAATTGAATAAAAATATCAAATTAATAATTTATTAAATTATTTAATTGCAGCTTAAGATCATGCAGTGGTGATCGCCAAAGGCCTTGTGATGTGCCGCATATGGGCGCCACAATTTATATATATA
Organism: Zaprionus obscuricornis; assembly: GCA_037044475.1. NCBI lineage: Eukaryota > Metazoa > Arthropoda > Insecta > Diptera > Drosophilidae > Zaprionus > Zaprionus obscuricornis. The sequence continues at coordinate 27,223 of JBAMBR010006076.1, read as the reverse complement.
AATAAATATATCTTATCTCTTTACTTATCTGTTTACATTCTGTAATTCGTTGCTGTACTGTACATTGTCAAAAGTTACTTATTACTTATTCTGCACCTATATTATTTGTTGCGATTACTTTATTATTCGCTGAATTCGAAAACGAAATGTGGTAATAGTTTAACTGAGAACGAAACTGAAGCTGATTTCTGTCAATTTGCAGAAATTGGTACTCACAATTAAACATAAACTGTAATTTTATCGTATAAAAATAAAAAATTAAATAAAAAAAGACTAAAAAAAATACAAACAAAACTAATCTTAATCAGAAACATAAACACAAAAAAAGACTCGACTCTCACCAACTTATTAGATATCATGGATATCATATTATTCTTGTTAAGCAAATTGTATTTGATATGCTTATTTTGCTGTGCTTTAAACTGAACTTTATCATACGAAATAAACAATCATGCAAACCAGTTATGAAAAAGCAAAATAGGCCGAGAGAATTATTGTGTGTGAGTAACCAAAAAAAAAAAAGAAAAATATGTGTAAATCATTAAAATGAGAATAAAATCTGATAAATAAATAAAAGAAACAATTCCATATACAAATATATCGAAAAATCTCTTTGAAACACTTGTACACAAATCATATTTTGTAAAATGTTTGAGAATTCGCTGCTTATTATCAAGCCAGATTATATGCACAAACGGCGTCCAGTGCTGCTGAAGCTACTTTCATGTGGATTTCAAATTCAAGGCAATCGCAAATTGAATTTCTCACCAGAATTGGCAGCTGAATTCTATGCAGATTATGCCGATGAGAAAGGTTTTATGTTGGAGGTTATTCTTTTATCGAAAGGCGTCTCTGAGGCCTTCATAGTGACCAAAATAAATGCAGTAACTGATCTGCTAAACATAATGATCTGTTACTTGTAAGTTAGTTAAAGCTACTTAAAATATAAATTATATAATCATATGATCAACAGTGGCTCTGAGTCTGAATTAGAGCGTAATATTCATGTTACCAAACATTCATCTAGCGTTGCCCGTGAAATAACTTTTATTTTTCCAAATTGTAAGTTGTGTCACAATAATCAATATAGAATGTATAACATTTTCGTATTTAATCCCTTATTTATATATCTATAGATATTCACGAACCAATTGAATTGTTTCACAAAGGCATGTTCTGTAATCGCCCCATGTTGAAGCCATTGATTTCGGAGATCTATGATATTTTGCAGAATGTTGACTGCAGCCAAGAAGATTGGAAGCGACGTGTAGCTGATTATATGGTTCGCACAAATCCCGCCATGCCAACGATTAGCAATCAATGTCAAATGGTACCCGCTGTGGACATGCAGGAGAAGGGACAACAGACGACTGTATCATATAAACCAGGTGGTATGGCTGATATAACTAAGCCCAAGGAGAAGACATCGAGTAGCAGATTGACATTATCTAGCACATCACCGCACTCATCCGTATTGTTGACTTCATCATCTTGTGTGACTTGCGGTGGCTTTGATCATTCAGAACCGTGTATCTCGGAATTGGATCTAAATAAGCGCGTTCAACCACAGAGTGATGAACCTATTTGCCAGGATGAAGAAATCATTTGGAAGGAGATCATTGTGTATGAGGAAGTGATACCCGAAGAGGAATCTGAGCATAAGTCGGAACCAGAAATACCCGATGAAGAGGCATTAAATATTGCTGAAGGTGTGTCATCGGAATCTGAACTGTTGCCTGAACCAACAGCAGCGGATAAGAATGCCGTTGACGATGGAGATGCGGACGATGAAGATGAGCCAGCGGTCGACGAGCCAGCACCGCCAGCTGCAGAGCCAGCACCGCCAGCTGTAGAGCCAGCACCACCAGCTGCAGAGCCAGCACCGCCTGCTGCTGAGGAGGAAGTTACAGCTGCTGCTGAAGAACCAGTTCCAGCTGCAGAGGAATAATAATTTACACTTGTTGCCTGTCCATATATGTTTATGCGTTGCCAAAATATTTTGTTTGTGTTATTTCTCAAAACAAAAAAAATGGCGAAAAAAATTGCTGATATACATACATAAAAAAAAGTCATATACTAACGTCATATAAGCTTCAACTCACGACTCGACTCCGACTCCTACACAATTTGTAAGTTCGTCCAATCGCAGGACGTCTACCATATGCCTCAACTATTGCATACACCTGCCACTTGTCACAAGCATTGCTTGACTCCCACAATTTGTGCATTGCGCACTGCGCTGTGCCTAAAAGCACAATGCAAAAGCAAAAAGGAAGAATGTGACGCATATTGCACATTTCACTCACCAGCGATTCACTCACACTTGCAACAACCAGTGGCACGGCACAGCACAGGAAAGCACTGAGACTATGGCTGAGTAGCAGAGAAGATGTGTAGAAGAGTTGGCATACTGACTGTGCAACAGGACGAACAGGACGTGTAACACAAAAGCAGAACAGAACAGAACAGCACAGCACAGCATAGAACCGAGCAAAACTGGGAATGCGTTCACAGTTCGCGCCAGGACTTTGCTAAAAGCATAAGTTAATTTTTCACTTCCTGTTCGCAGTATGTTCAAGGGTCTAATAAAAAAAAAAGAAAAAAAAATAAAAAAAAATTGTGTAAAATATTTAGTGAATTATAGGCAAATTATTGCAATTAAAATTGTGTGTGTGTGTGTGGGTGTAAGTGTTGGTATTGTGTGTGTGTGTGAATTTATAAAAATGTGTGTCAATTAAATTTCAAATTGCGCGCGAAATGTAAAATAGTTGTATAGAAAAAAAAAATGGAAATAAATTTTTAAATAAATATTGATTTAATTATTAGCTTATTAGTTGTCAATCTTGTTAGTTATTGTTGTTGTTGTTGTTGTTGTTTGCACTAAATTAAATTGCAATTGCAATTGGATCGATTTTTCACTTCGGGTCAGGTGGGTGGCAGAGGTGGTCAGCAACAGCAGAAGTAGAAGCAGCAGCAGCAGTGTGCAGCCCAATGGATATACAAATTATTTGTGTGTATACAGCTAGTGGCCCAGTAACAACTAGGTTCAACAGCAGCAACTGCAACAACAACAACAACAACAACAATAGTTGCTGCAGGTAATGCCACAGCAACGACAAGTACAACAACAAAATCATTGCAGCCAATATGTAGAAACGATGACAAGTGATTGACAGCAACAACAACAGTAACAGCAACTGCAAGAGCAACAGCAACAACGATAAGAGCAATAGCAAGACAAAAGTCTACAAAATATATTTTAATCGAAAAGATTGTAAAGCCCGCGCGTACTTCGTAATGTTGAATATTGAGAATCGACACTCTCACATACAACATACAGCAGATACACAACATCTAGACGAACAACAACAACAACAGCAACAGCAGCAGCAACAACAACAGCAAGAGCAACCACAAACACCACAACAACATGAACAACAGCAGCAATCACAGCAACGACAACATCAACTAATTGATAATACTGTTGCACCACACAGCATGTACGATGATGGCGAAGACGAAGAGGAGCTGGAGCATAGCTATGTAAATCTCAATTTCAGCACCTTTGATGAACTATGTCGCATGTGTGCCATCCATCATGGGCCACTCAAATTGCACATCTTTGAGCCAGAGGCCGAACAACGTCAATTGCTGTACAAGCTGCGCACTCTGCTGCAGGCGAACGTAAGTATACATGCTATAAACATACGAAAAATTTAGTATGTCTATTAGCGTGTCCGCTTCTAGATTACCAAGGACGATTGTCTGCCAAAACATATATGTGAATTGTGTTTGGGTCGATTGGAGCACTTGTACGAATGGCGGCAGATATGTATGAGGAATGAGCATATGCTGCGTAACTATGCTGCATCAATGCATACTGTGAGGGCAACCATTGACTTTCAGGTGAGTGCACTGACTTGTATGAGTCGCGACTTGCGACTTGCGACGTGCGATGTGCGAGTTGCGACTTTTCAAATTAGTCGCAGCAGTTACAGTCGCTTCGTTGTCGCAGTCATCGACATTGTTGCTGCTGTTGCTGCTGCCACTGCTTCTGGTGTTTGCTGATAAGCGGCCTTCGCGACTGCCATTGCCAAAGTTAAACTTGCTTCGTGTAATTTGTTTCAATTCCAAGTTGTTCCGGGTATCCAACAAACCACCCTGACAAGCAAAAGAAAGAGAGAGAATGAGCGAGAGACAGAGAGAGAGTGAGAGGCTAGCTCTCACAACGAATCTCAGCTATGGCGCCGAGCTATATGCAATACTTTTTCTTCGGCATTTTTGCTTCCGCCTTATTCACTCAAGTTCAGGCGCTTTAGCTTTAGTATCTGTCTGCACGTCGCAGTCTCTGTCCCTGTCGCAGTCGTTGTCGATTTTGATGTCGATGTCGATGTCGCTATCACTGTCGCGTTGCGTTGCGTTGTGTTGCGTTGTGTTGCGTTGCGTTTATCGCTTTCGTTTGTCGTCATCGTTTTATTTCAGCTATTCTCACTGAAGAATAACAAATAATTACTCAAATTGTACTCGTTGTCGCAGTGACTGCGTTTCGCTACTGCGGCTTTGACTGCGACTGAGACTCTAATTGTGACTGCGACTGAGCGACTGAGTGAGCAACGACGACGAGGACGACGACGACGACGACGGCAACAACGACGACGACGTTGACTCGAAATCAGTTTCGCAATACATACACAAACAAAAGGCGCTGGGCACTGGCTCGAGGAAGTAAACGACGAGGACGAAATTCGTGTATAATATTTGCCACAAATTTGTTGGCTGCAAAAAATCGACAGCAAAAAAATCGTTTACAAAAATTGAGAAACAAAAAAAAAAAATAAATAATAAGTAAAAGATAGAACGTTCAGCGCGGTGGCCGCTTTTTATTGATTTTCAATTGTGGTAAGCAGCAAAAGAATATTGCAAAAGTCATTAAAATGAACAAAACGAAAATGAAAACGTAATCGAATAACGAAAAACGAAAAGAAGAAAAAAAAAAAGAAAAATGAAAAACGAAAAACTAAGCCAATGAAAATGTCAATAGTGTGTGCAGTGTGGGGCAAATAATGTTTGCGTTGCAAGTGTTTAAGCAACGGTAAATCAATTCAAATGGCAAATAGAAAAATTAAAAGTTAATTGAAAATTGATATGAAAAATTGTGTTGTATTTAAAGATTGCAAAACATCAAGTAGCGCGCTTAAAATAATTTCAGGCAGACACGGAAAAGCCTCAAACCAACAAAAACGCCGCCAAAGCTAAAAGGGAGCACGGCCGGCATACACTCACACACACACATACACACACACACAGAGAGACACATGTGAATACACACAGACACACAGTTTCACTTGTCAATGGCAAAGGGGCATAGAAACAAGGCGGGTGGAGGTGGAGGTATGCGCTATACAGCAGAGCGGCAACATCAGTAGCCAGAGCTTGGCAAAAAAAAAAAAAAAAAAAATAGTCAGAGCAAAAAGCTCAAGTCGCAAATTTTTGCGCAAGGGCAGGCAGTTTGAGTGTTTGAGTGCTTTCTACGGGGGGTTGGTTTGATGGACATTTCGCAACACTTGTACGCTTTTTTAGGGGTGGCAGTGACAGTGTCAGTGGCTTTGGCTTTGGCTATGCCAGTGTCTGTGTCTGTCAATGAGACTGAGACTGTGGCTACGGCTGAGGTTGTGCCACAAGCGGAACGTTATTGAGAAATGAAACAAAATGAGAAATGAGACGTGATAATCAAGTGAATGTTTCATTGCCATTTACAAATTTACAGGACGGCACCGTTAACATGGACAAGATGACGGTTGCCCAGAAGAATGCATATCTGGAGGCGCACATGGCAGTGCAACAGCAAATGGCACAGGCGGCCATACAATTCAAACAACAGCAGCAAAACTCTGTGCAACAACAACAAAATTCACCAACGGCCAACAGTAATCAGAACATGCAACAACAGCAACAGCAGCAACAACAACAGCAGCAGCAACAACAGCAGCAACAACAACAACAACAGCAGCAGCAGCAACAACAACAGCAGCAGCAACAGCAGCAGCAACAACAACAACAGCAACAACATTATGCGGCAACAATTAAAGTACCGCAAATAAGTTCCTCCAGTTCAACGGGTGGTGCTGGTGGTGCGGGTGGTGATAGCACATTTACAGTTCCCGACGATGGCATGGGATTTGAGGGTGGCGTACGCGTCCTACAAAGTCTTGGCAGCTGGTCAGCTGCCGAGCAACTTACCTACAATATACCAAAACCAAATCTGATACCATTCACCGAGCCATATGTTGAAGGTGGCTCCATGCATCCGGCCAGTCGACTTAAGGCACTGCAACAGGTACAACAAGCATCGTCAGGTGTACGCAAGACCAATCCCTCAAAGAGTAAGTATCATACTGATCTTCCATGTGTACTAACAACTAAATATGCATCCTCTCAGCCACCAACAAAGCATTCGAATGCACTGTCTGCGGCAAGGGACTGGCACGTAAAGATAAATTGACGATTCATATGCGCATTCATACTGGCGAGAAGCCCTATATTTGTGAAGTATAAGCAGTCCTTGATTCTATGGCATAATGCCATCCAAATTTATAATTCAGAGTGACTAACCTTAACATTCCATTATACAATCCTTACAATCTTTCAGGTATGTAACAAGGCATTTGCAAGGCGAGACAAATTGGTGATTCACATGAACAAGTTCAAGCATGTGACTCCAACGAATATTGCACCGCTTGGTAAGCGACTCAATAATATGGTGAAGAAGAAAGAGCAACCCGATCCGCCGCCGGAGGATAATAAGCAGAGTCTGGAATTGCAATTGCAGCAACAGGCGGTACAGGTGGCCGCACAAAATATTATAGTGCAATCGGCGCAAGGGACGACAACAGCAATTCCAGGGATCATAATACCGCATCATCAGCAGCAATTGTCCTGGACGTGTGAGTTATGTGGTCGCATGTTCTCGAGCCGGGACGAATGGTCTATTCATGCTAAGAGTCATCTGGAGGTGAGCAAATGTCGGTTGAGCTTCCGGGCCAGCGGGGCCTAGGGCAGTCTGCGCACTTCATCTTTTGGGGTGGCTCTAAACTGGCCTTCTCTGATCCTTGCAGTATTGACAACAGGAACGGTTAGTCGTAGAGTCCACAAAACCAGCAGCCGCCATCGCTAAGAGCAGTAGCAACAGTAACAACAGTAGCAACAACAGCAGCAGCAGCAGCAGCAACAGCAGCAACAACATCATCAGCAACGGCAACAACAGCAACAACAACAGCCGCAGCTATCAAGTAGACGCAAACCAAAACCAAATACTCGGCCACAGCCAGAAGATTCTTATGCACAATCAGATGATCCTCAACGCTAACCAACAACAACAGCAGCAGCAGCAGCAACAACAGCAACATATTGTTGGCGGTAAGAAAGCGACTAGAAAACATCATCATCATCATCAGCAACAGCAGCAACAAGTGACGACCAGTGCGCCTATGTACAACAACAACAATAACAACAACAGCGGTTCTCATCAGGGACAAGAAGTAACTAATTATTAACAACAAGCACAACATCAACAACAAGTACAACAACAACAAGTATAACAACAACACCAATAATAAACAACATCACACGCCATCAGCATGAAAATTATTGTCACTTTCACTAAATCTCTTTGCCTCTCTCTCTCTCTCTGTATCTCTATATCTCTCTCCGTATATCTTTGTCTCTATGTATCTCCCTCTCTGTCTCTCTGTATCTTTGTATCTGTATCCCTTCATCCCTCTTCCGCGCAGGTGTCAGTTCCAGTCTCGCACATCATTGCTAACTCACCGACAGCAGCTACTTATATGCAGGCACAATTGAGCGGCCTGCAAGCCAGCAACAATGTTGTAAGTGTCGCTGATGCCAGCAACATGAACATGCCCATCGTCACCTATAACGGTAATCAGTATTGTGTAATAACCCGTGCACCCGACTCGGATACAATTTCAATGCAGAAGCAGACATTGCCACTGGACTATGGCCAGGCAACAACAACCAACATTATTGTAATGTCTCCCATGCTGCCCCCGCAGCAACAGCAACAGCAACAGCAGCAGCAGCAACAGTAAGTTGACTTCGTCATGATTTTGCAAATTAAGTACTGAGAAAATGAGGTGGAAAATTTATGCGAAAATTGATGCAATGCTTAAAGGCATTGATTGGCGTGTCCTCATTAGTTAGGCCCACTTATTGAAGTATTGAAGTACTTCAACGAGTATCGGATGTCGAATATCGAATATCGGCACTTAATGGTGACTTATAACTGGCATTTGGTGATGGGGAGAAAGGCAGCCGCAGGATTCGTCTACAGGTTTTTGCAATCAGTCTAAGCTCGCGCAGCTCTCAGCTATAAATACAAATTGTAAATAAAGTTTTTAAAAAACTAAAATCAAAAAAAAAAATAAAACAAAAAAAAAAAATAAATAAAAATAAAAATAATAAGAAATGAAATGAAGATATAAAATACTAAAACTTAAGTATATGTTTAACTATAAGTATTCGCTATATATATATATATTAAAAAAAAAAAAAAAAAAAAACAGAAAAGAAAAGAAAAGAAAAACCCGCCCTTCCTCCACTCTCCACCACAATTCAATATGATATTCAAGCCGATCGTGTTAGTTTTTGCATGTAATGCTTCTTCAATTGATGTCAAATCTCAAATCGTTTTTTAAATGATTTGGTTTTACAATAGCAATAACAATAATAATAAAAAAATAACAATAAAATAGACACAACAAAAACAACAGCAGCAGCAGCAGCAGCAGTAACAGCAAATAATTAATTACACAAAATACATTGATATAGTTGATATAGTTGATGTGAATTTAAAATCTGAAATCTAAAATCAGTAATCAGTAATATCTGAGTGTGAATCCATGCATTAACTATATAGTTTAAGTAATTTTACATATCCATTAATTGATGAATTGATTAATTGATGAAATTATGAAATGATAATGATGATGATAATATAACTATTAATTAATTATTCCCCTACTTATACAGCAGCCATAACACTGAGATATTATTTTTCATTTAGTATATTTCGAAATTCAAATTCAACATTGTCTTGCCTCGCTAACAATTTTCTATTCGTCATTATGAATGAATTTTTTGAATTTATCGTAAATGAGGCAAATGCATAATTGAATGTGCATGAATGTACATGAATATACTTGTATTTTGTAAAATAGTATGCGTTTAAATCAATTGTTTATATTTAATTCAGCTAACTGTAATACGATATAAATGTCTTAAATAAAATAATAAACCAAAAACCAAAAAAAAAAAAAATATATAAATTTTGAAAAAAAAAAGAAAAATCTTACTTCTTTATCGTCTAAGTAGTTCAGTAGTGTCCATCAATTGATATTCACAAACAGAAAAAAAAGAAAAATTAAAAATACTACGGCAACAAATGTGAAAAATGATTGAAAATAAATATTTAATAAAAATATAATTAAATTGAATTAATTTTTGTGCTCATTTTGTTTAATTGATTAATGATGGAAAATTCTTAAGTTCATTTCAAAATTTCACAAATTTTGGCTCGTCTCATTTCAAGGTAATCGTGTCACTTGTTATGTATACGACACGTTGCCCAACTTTAACTCTACATTTGACATACTACATACAATCACTTGTTGTCTTTAAAGCCAAATCACATCACATTAGTCCCATTCCGTGCACTCAATAATTGGCAGCTGTTCTTAGTTCGCAATTGCGATGCCAAATATAAAAAAAAATAAAAAAAAAAAGCGAACATAAAATTTAAAAATTAAGGCACTTATTTCGTAGGCTTTTTTTTCTGTTTTAGTTTTTTGGTTTTTGCTGCTAAATTCAAAGTTGGTTTCGCTTAATTGACAAGACAACTTGGCGGCGAAATCTGTGAGAGTCTTGGTTGGCAGACTTGTGATCTTTAGCCAAAACATTTGGTCAACAAAACTCACGAAAAACAACTTTTCGTTCGTATTGAAAAATGCGGCTTTGCGGTGACCTTAAACGGAAACTCGTCGTTGCAGTCGCTGTCAGCATGAAAGCGTCGCAGCAGCAGCGCAGCAGCAAATAAATTTATACGTCAAAAGTTTTTATGTTGTTTTTCGCAAGAATTGCAAATTAGTTGAGCTAACGTCGACATAGTCAGAGACAGAGCCCGAGCCTGAGATACACAGATACTGTGCCCGAGCTGAGGCAGTAAACTTGAACACCTACGCCGATGACGACGATATCGACAACAGCAGAGACAGGGGCGACGACTAAGAAGGCGACAGCAACAGAGCGACAGCGGCAGCGGAGATAGCGTTGGCAGCGACACAGTGTCGCTACGATTATTGTGTTCTTTCAGTCAGTCTGAGTCGGATTTCGCACTTGATCGGACACAACTCGAAATGCTCAATGGAAAGTTCTATACGGGGCTGCCGCCCAAAATGGTGGAACGTCAATGCGCAAGCGGACAGAATCGACAGGAATCGCATTTCTTTTGGCCCGATGATACGCGAGTGGACAGTGCTGTTGAGACACGAGTAAAGCGACGCGGTAGCTTTCAACTTGACTCCGGCACTGTGAATGTAGATCGTGCACGTGGTCATGGTCAAACTCAGCGACAATCATCATTGCAACCAGATGCAACATCAGATGTTGATACACGTCAAAGATTTCATAAGGAATTTGCCAAATCATCCATTGAATTTCACGACAATTTGCAGCCGGCTGTTAAGACGGGTAATCGTTCCCGATTGACAAATCATATACGTCGTGATATTACGCCCAAGTTGACCGATGTGGCGCCACAAGAGCGCCCACTGCCACCAATTACTGCAGTCAAAGAAGAAGCAGATCCAAGCATTACACGACGTAATCAAGCGTACAGCTCAAAGATTCAATTCTACGATTACGTCAACGTCAATGAAGCGGACTCCACACAGAATAATATACGTCGTCCCAAAATGGACATGAACAACAAACGTGAAGTGGAGCTCAACTCAAAGAACAGTCCCAAGCTGCAGGTAAAGCACAATGTGCGTCATCTAAGCATGGAACGAGAATTGTTGCCACCACAGCTGCATGAGGTGACTAAGAAGCCGCTTAACGATGGTCAGTACTGGGAGAAGGAATCATATGAGACACAGCGACGTGAACCTGTCATGTTGCCCAAGAAAATATTAAAGCCACAACGTAATCAGCCATGGATTGAAGATATGGACGATTCTATGCTAGACTATGTGGATAATAGTGTGCGACAACTACGACTGCGGAGTCCAGCGCCACTGAAGAAACATGTTACATACAATGAGGAGGCATCGGAATATGCCTACTATGATGATATGGCAGAGCCAGTTGATGAGGGTCGTCAGTTCAGACAGCCAAATATGCGCACAGGAAGTGGCCAACACCAACCACAATATGTACAGCAAAAACAACAAACACAGCAACAACAGCAACGACAACGACAACAACAGCAGACAGGTCTATATGGGGAAACTGGTCGCGATACAAAATCATTAAATAACTATAATAAAAAATACCATAATAATTATAACGATTACAATAACAACAATAGCAACAACAACAAATACAACAGCAGCAACAGCAATATCGGCTACAACAACCACAACAGCAATAGCAACAACAGCAACATCAGCTTACGCTCACGGAAAATCTTGCCAAAATTGTCTGAGCCAACAACAACAAGAGAAACAACAATAAAAGCAACATCATCAAGAACGATGAGAAGTCGTGGCTTTGATGACACACGAACAACATCGCCAACAACAGAGGCAACTGTTGCCCCCGCAGAGGCGTCACTGCTGGAGCAAACATCTCTCTCCGACCCACGTAAGCACCTGCGCAGCAGTCTCTGCTTCAACGGCGACGCTCTGGTCGTGGATGTGGGTGCTGCTGCGCAGTCAACGTCAGCTGCTGGGCTGGCACGTCGCAGTTCAGCTGGGCAGCGCGTTAGCGTCGGCTTGCCTGACTGAAGCTGAAGTTGAATCGATAATTTTTATACTATACGATATTTGATATTTGATATAAGATATTTGATTTTATTGAATGCAACAACGCAACGTTGGTGTCGTGCAATCTTAATTGAATACGTCAACTGGCAACAAATAACGTCAACTGAGACAGCAACAGCAACTGCGACTGCGACTGTGACTGTAACGCCAACAGAGAGACAAGCTATTGGTTTTTTTTTTTGTATTTATTAAATTGTTGAATGCAAATTTCGTAGTTGGCTTCACCCACAACGCACGAAACTAAACGCTGCCCCAGCATCGATGATTATGAATTTAATTTATACACAGTGCTAATGATCTTACCTAATACGCGTATGTGAGAAACGATTAATAGTCACTGTTATTGTTGTTGTTGTTCTGGTTGTTGTTATAGTAGAAGATATTTTTGTTATGCCAATCGTTGTTGTTGTTGATCTTCGGCAACCGAAATGTATTAATTTAGTTTCTTAAGCGAACTAAAACAAAAGAAATAACAGAAAGAAGAAAAAAATAAACAGACAAAATGATGAAGAATTAAAATGCTAATCTAACCAAAAAAAAAAAAAAAACAAAACTGTGCAACATTCTAACTTTAGTTTAAGCATTTATTGTGCACAACTAAAATTGACTTAAGTTTAAATATTCAATAAATAAATGAATATTAAAAAAAAATTAACATTTTATTTATTTTATTTCAAACAGCAAAATAATGAAGATTTATTAAACGCAGTTCAGAATCATTTTTTTTTATCAATATTAAAATGGATTTCGAGCAACATTTCAACAATGTTCTAAGCAATATTTCAATATAACTTTTTAAGTTTATAATTTTGTACAGCGAGAGAGAGAGAGAGAAGAGACAAATGACTGCCAGTCTTTTCCGTTAAGCTTGTCCTGCCAGTTTAACTTAAGCGTAAAAAAACCTTAAGAAATTTTTCTGTTATTTTTGAAAGATGCTTAGAAGATTGTTAGAAAGTTTTATAGAGTTTTGTACTTGTACTTCAACCTAACAATCAATCACTTAATGTGGCATTCAAAAGGCAACTGGAATTATTTTTTATTTTTCATTTTTAGTTTCAATGAGTTTAGTTTGTAAATGACAACATTAAAAAAACTCAATTGGGCTTACGGCTATCAGGGATTGCCCGCAGTGCAGTTTTGGTATTTACTTGCTTGGTAAAGCCTTTCACCACATTGATTTTCATTTCACCAAAATGAGTTAACTGAATTAAGCTGAATTGCATTGTTAACGGAACTGGAATGAGCCAAGCAGCCAGCAGTCAACTTTTGCAAGCTTGGCCAGTTGGTTGTTTTTTTTTTTTCCATAAGGAAAACGGAAATTATGATTGTGTTGAATGTTGCAAGTTGTTTTGTTGCCACAATTGTCACGCGTGTTGAACTTGAGCTTGACCTTGGTGAAAATGGGGGAACAAAAAAAAAAGAAAAACATATCATGAATATGGCCAAGATAATTACCACAAATTGATCAATTATTTATGCAACAACAAATGCATCAATCAATGTGAAGATTTAATTAGGCAACTGTGTATAATTATATCTCTGAAATGAAATGGGAACCAAAGTAAAATGTAGAAGAAATTACAATATCAAAAGAAAACGCAAATAAGAAATGACAAATGAAAACAAAAAACAAGAAAAAAACTGGCAGGACAAGCTTAACGGAAAAGACTGGCAGTCATTTGGGGCGGGCAAATGGCGCGTGATGAAATGTTATGCAATTGAACATTGGCCAATTCCATTTCTATTTCCACTTCCACCTATTGGCGCCACAGCAGACAAGCAACAAGCAGCAACAGTCAACAGAAGGCATAACAAGCAATAGACAGAAAAAAAAGATAAAAATAAAATAAAAAAAAAAAAACATCTACATCGACTGCCTCCACATCTTCCGCATTGCTGTCGCATCCTGGCATAGAAAGTAGTCCAAGCGTGCGCCGCGGCAAAAGGCCAAAACATGTGCTGTATCTATCGATGTAGCTGAAAATAGCCGGCATGACATTTCCTGCCTTGTACCATATGTTACTCTCTCTATCTCTCTGCCATTTTCTCTGTCTATTTCTTGTATGAACCTGAACTTCAGGCACACCAACTGCCAACTGGCAATTGCCAACTACGAAATGCCAACTTGCTACTGCAAAAAGTGCAAGTGGTTTTATTCGGTAACATGAACAGAGCCGGCAACATCTTCAGACATAGCGGGAAACTTGATGTCAAGAGCAAAATCCGCTAACTAACTAGCTTCAATAGCAAGCCCAAAAACAAAAATCTGGTTACAGATCGTCAACATTAGATAAAGACATCTTCATGGTCTGCTAGGGTTTGGTTAAAGCAAAGTCTCATCTCACCATTTCAAACCCTCTATAAGTTTTTTCTTTGCCCATTGCCCAGTTAAATGTCTTGTGGGCCGACGCGTTCGCAATTGCCAGTTACAAATGATAATCGTTATTTACAATTACGGCAATAAACAACATTTTATTTATGCGCCGTGCTCCATTTCCTACTGGCTATGCAAATGATGCTGTTTGCTGCTATTGCTGTTGATGCTGTGGATGCATCTAGTCAATGCTGGGGCTGCAGCTTCAGTTTCAGCTTCCTTTCAGCTGTGTGCGTGAAACGTGAATGCTTTGCCACTTGCAGATCTCAATCTTTCAATCTCTTCGTTGCGCTCTTCGTTGGTTCGTTCACAGTTTGCCGTCTTGGCCAGCTTGCAAAACATGTTGCACCAGTCTGTTGGTATGCTAGAGAAGGAAGGAAGTTGGCATAAAACCGTTGCGTCTATTGGTAAAACTTTCAGTTTCGTTGGGGCCATACGGCTGCGAAAGACGTATCAAGCTAAGATTAGTTGAAAGTTACAAAATAATTTCGTAATTTTGACAGTCGAAATCAAAAACGAAAGCAAGTGAATCTTGGAGTAAAGTTTAATTTTTAACTATACAGAAACTTAGACCATATAAAATGCGACTGTGTTGGAAAGTATGTAGAGGAATTTTTGGATGTTTGGGAATATTTTTCCATAATCATCTGTTATTCTATTTCCAGCTGTGCGCTGCTGTGCTGTTGCTCAGCTCAATTACATCTGCCGTTAAGCCAGCGAAGAGTTACTATCGTCGCAACTATTACAGTTCTGTTGGTCCACCTGGACCTGTGCGTTTAGTCTCTCCATCCAGCAGTTATCGTGGTGATCTACAGACCAATGAAAGCAAGCGACGTGATGTAATCAAAAAATATCCCAAGAAATCACAATACAGACCCTACGTATCGGTCAGTTAAACCAAATGTTAGAAGCTTGGAGAGTTTTAACTTACGATTTATTCATTTCAGGAAGAAGATGATTATTCCAGCGAGCGTTACTCGGGTGAGTATTCTGGAGAAACAGTTCAGGATAGTCGAGAGTATACCATTGGTACACAAATAAGAGTACAACATCCTATTACGGTACCCAAAAAGATTTCGCCTAGCTCATCGTATCCCAAGCAACTCAAATATACAAATGCAATTCCCTACAAGAGCAGCAGTAGACCACATTATGCAAGTGAAGCCAGTTCAGGTGAGGATCATGTACCTGAGCTACCATCCAAGCGCTCGAAGTGGACTCAAGCACAGTATGACTCAGATGCAGATCCTTTCCATTTGGTGCCACCACCAAAAGCCACTGTGGCAGCGAGCAGTCAGGCGTACAGAGTTTTTGAACCAGATCAAGATGATTACGAGGTGCCACAACGTCAAAGAAATGTTGATCGTTACAAGAGTGTTGCCTCTAAAAAACAGATCGAAGCATTTCTAGAAGATCAGCAGAAACTACTTGACGAAGCTATTAAATTGCAATTGCTTAAAAATCCAAAATTGCAAAAGTTTTTGAAAGGCGACTCACGTGAATCGCGACCCGATTTAGATATTGAGGACTTTGAAACTTTCCCACCCAATTTTTCTAGCAGCGGTGCTTTACACAATAGCTTCAGTGGAGACCATGCGCCTCTGCCGCATCCGAAACCTAGTCGTCCGCATAGACGGCCATCGGGAATTGAATTGAAGCGTTCTCCAAAACCGAAGCATATCATTAAACCGAAAAGAAAATATAGATCCACAGCGTTGGTTATCAATGTATAAAAGACGGATCAATGTTAGCAGTTAGTCCTTAAAATTGAACTATTTAAATACTTATTTTATTATGTACTCTGATAAATTTATAGACTTGTTAAATTGTAATTATGTGTATATATAGTAAACGTTTTATACTACATTCGTCGGTCAAGTGTACAGTTATGCGTTGTTTGAGGTTTTATTTAAAGCAAAGAGTTGCAATTAATTTTTATTTAGCGAATACAAGTTTTGCGGTAATATTGCCATTTAAAAATAGTTTGAGGCCATATGGTTGCTGTCTTTGCTAAAGTGCTTTTCATCATATGGCAACACTAGTTAATTTACATTCACTTGTAGCGCCATCTATTGTGCAGATTCTTTGTTGTTCGGTTAATTGAAACACTACTCGTTGATAGATGGCGCCAGCAACCATTTTAAAATATTTTAAAATTCCTTTAACACTTATTTAAAATATATGTACTTTGGCTTTTACATTATAATTGTCATATATTTTATCTGAATGAAACTAATAATTTGAAGTATAAAGAAAAAGTTA
This sequence comes from Zaprionus obscuricornis, assembly GCA_037044475.1. Classification (NCBI taxonomy): domain Eukaryota; kingdom Metazoa; phylum Arthropoda; class Insecta; order Diptera; family Drosophilidae; genus Zaprionus; species Zaprionus obscuricornis. The sequence goes on along the minus strand of JBAMBR010006076.1, from coordinate 10,528 downwards.
ACTTTGTAAATTTTATTATCTTTTGCTTGTATAATTATGCTATGCTTTAACAAACAGCATTAACAAGAAAGAAATTAACTTATAAAGATAACGTAAAAAGGCAAGGTATGACACCTGTTTCAATGATCGACACTCAATCATAGCTTAATCCTAAAAGTAGCCACAATAACAAATTCTTGGCTTTTACCTCTTTCGCAAATGTGATCGAAAATCCGCAATTGAGTAAACCACGAGATTGCCACACTAACAACAACAACAACAACAACAACAAAACGAACTACAATAACAAGAAATAAAAGCAAAATTGATTTTCTTAATTGACTAAACAATTTCAACAGCAATACTAGTCGTAAGTCGTAAGCTGAAGTCCGAATACGTGTCCGAGCCCATAGCTATAACAAAAGTGACCTTGAAAGCAAATCCAAGCCAAAACTAAGCTCCACAGAGGGGTGCAAAGAATGTGGAAAGTAAGCGTTAAGTTAACGTCGATATAAACTTGGTATCGTATTTAACACCTGTGGGAATATGTTGGTAAACGAAACGAGCGGAAGAGGTGAGGCAATTGCAATCCGACATGGCCAGATAATTGTGTAAATATAATCAGCTCAAAATATTTGCGCATAATTAATAAACAACCAAGTTACAATAAAACAATCGAAGCGTGGCATATCGAATAGCAAAAAAAAAATATATATATAACCAAAATTGAATATTGCTTGAATAAGAATAGTGCTGAAATTATATGGTATTATAACTACTTTAAGTAGCTTTCCGGTTGTGCCCACAAGTCTCTGTTCTTTGGCAGCTTAACACTTGGGTGCGGGTGGTTTATGTGTGGGAGGTAAGCTTGATTTCATTTTTATTGGAATTGGAATTTTTAGTCTCTTATTTCTATTTCTATTAAACATTTTTTTCTTAATTTTTTTTTTTTTTTTTTTTGCACAATTGGCGACGTTTAGTGGCAACGGGAAACCAGTTTGAAGTCTTTCCTTGTTTGTTGCATAGAATTCAAGTGAAGCCCAACCCGAAACTTGTTTACCAATGTTTGTGTCACAGTGTAAATGTGAGTATTAGTTTACTCTCTGAATGAGACTGTGTGAGTGTGAGTGTAAGTGCAAGTGTTTGTGGTTGTGTTTTTCTTCTATTTTTTTATTTTAGTTTCTTATTCAACACTTCAGCGTATCGAAAGTTTTGGTTGTGCAATGTACACGAAGGCGTCTACCGGGCAAGGTGTTTAGATAAATCTGTTAAAAATTAAATTACTCGTAAAACGCCACACGCCCAAAACAATAACAACAACAACAAGCTAAACAATAACTTGTTTTTTTTTTGCGAGTTGCTTGCTCAGAAAAATGCTAAAAGAAAACAAGAGAAAAATGCAGAAAACAAAAATAACAACCATAAAGAAAAGAGATAAAAAGATAATTGCTGGCAGTACGTATGAATATTGTGTATTGCTTAAAACTCTATACAAAATCGAAACATTTATGCAAATTTTGCTTATTGATGTAAAATAAGAGTGTATATATATATATTGTATATATTGCTAATACGTCCCGTGGCCCAAGTTGATTCTACGAACAGCATTGAAAGACTTGTGAAGTTCATTTTTGATCAACGTCTTCAATCGCACACACTTACATATTTATTGTATTCACTTCACATTTTGAGTGGGGGGAGGGGGTAGAGTAGAATGTGATTTAACAGCATTGAGAAGTATTATAAATTACAAACAAAAAAAAACTGTTAGATATACAAGATCGTACAATAGTTGATATAGTAGGAGGTACGATATATACATACATTTTATGTGCATGGATTGTGAAAACCTTGCAGAATTGTTGCAATATTTTTTCATTCTTTCTTTCTTTCTTACTTTCTTTCTTATACATATCACAAGAGAGTTTTGATGAAGTTAAGAACTGGATAGAAATAGCACAACGAACAGCAAGAAGTTATTTAAGAAAATGTAAAGAGTGTAGAGTATAGAGTACAGAGCGCAAGACAAGTGACAGTTGAGTGAGAATAACAAAAGAATGTGAAGGAGAGAAGTAACAGAATGATAGATATAGGAGCTATAGGCAGTGTTTCGTGTCAAGTGCAAAATAGGTGAAATGAAATATAACTTTAAATTACAATAGAAACAAGCTCAATCTATGTAGTTCTCTCTCCATCGCTTAAACCTTGTTGAAGGAGTAGGTAAAGCCATCGGGCGTACGGTTCAGTGACAGCTTGCCGGGTGGTGAGAAACGATGAGGATTGGGTGTGGTTGTGTAATATGAAGGCTGCTGTTGTGGCTGATACTGTGGCTGAGGGGCGGGTTGCTGGTATTGTGGCTGTGGTGCTGGGTTATATTGTGGCTGCACTGGTGCTGGTGCTGGGCGGTACTGTGGTTGAGGAGCTGGTTGTTGATATGATTGCTGTTGCTGGCCAAATGAGGGATCGTTGTAGCGAGTATCGTAGGAACCATCATCACCATAATCGTTGCTGCGATATGAGGACTGTGGCTGTGCAGGTGCCTGATATTGCTGTGGCTGGTACTGTGACTGTGGCTGATAGCCAGAGGTGGGCACGGGCTGTGGTGGTGCTGGTGGTGCTACTGGCAAATGATCACCAGATGCTTGGAAACTGTCAATTAAAACAGATATTAGAATATTCCAACTAGCTGATGTTATCTATCATGTTGAAATACTTACCCATTCTTGCCAGCTGTATAGGAGATGGTGCGGCGTTCTCCAGAGGGATCCACATAGCTGTAGCTACCATGACGTGTGCCATCAGCATCAGTTTCCTCTTTGAAGTTAATGCCATCCTCTTGTGTGTAGGCAGCTCCGAACTTGCCATCGCCAGACAAATAACGCTGCTCACTGATAATGGCAGCGGTTTTAGGATTCTGATGATAGTTCTGGCCCATTGCCAGGGTCACGAGTGTGGTTAATGCGATCTGTGATCAGCAAAAGATCAAAATCAATTAGCTAAAAATGTAATTTATGCAACACAGACACAAACACACAGAATAAATTTGAACACTTGAAAAGAAACTCACAAAGCGAAACATTTTGTATATTTGAAATCCTTGAAAAGCGACTTCGTAAACTGCACTCTTTCTCTGTCAGAATGTGTATCACACGCGATAATTAATTTAGCTTAGCGCCTTTACGTTATAGTCCGTTAACAAGGAATAAGGAACAAGGATTTAGTATATCGTATGCGACACCAGATAAGTGCCAGACCGACGGCAATGGGTTTTGTAAGTGAACTGCCTTCCGCAATGGAGCCGCCCAAGCTTTTATAGTGGCAACGAGCTGGAAAAACCTTGGAACACGACTGCTATGGCTTGGGCCAAACTCACGGCCCGCCTAGGCGGTAGCTGACGGACTTGCTGACTGGCATAGTTGTTGTTTCTAGTCTTGTTGTTGTTGTTGTTGTTGTTGTTTCTGCTTGTGTTCGTATTATTAACAGTAACAATAACAAGAATTGAGCTAAGTGCTCCAGTAAGTCAAGTCTGTTTGTTGCTATTTCTGCTTTTGCTGCTGTTGCTGCCGCGGCAACAAGCTGTTTTACCAGTTTTGCGCTCTTTCGCTTTTAGCGGTTACTTTTGCTTTCTATGCTGGCATTAAACTATTTTTTAATTATTTTTTACATTTAGGTTTTTACTCTAAACTAAATCTGTTCCATAAAAAGAAAATACAAATTGTGCAAATTGATAACCCTATGCGATGTTCTCCCCCCTAAAGTATGATGAAATTTTTTTTTTTTGGCAATCATTTTTATTTTGCTAATAAAACTAGTTCCAAAAAATAAAAGCCAAGCAATCAACCAAGCAACTAACTAACTAAACTTGCCAATTGCACATAACTAGCCTAAAAACAAAACTGTAAACAATCAAAAACAAATCTATAAAAAAAATCACTATAATCAAAATATAGAAACTTTTATGCACTTACTAATTGCATTTAATAAAACTTTTGAAATTTAATATAAAATATGCAAAATATGAGATTTGTCTGAATGTAGAAATAAAAAAAAAAAAATGGCACACAAGTCACTTATACATAATTATTATATTTTATGCAACATGCAAAGTGATTAATTATTGTTTAAAATAAATTTAATTAATAAACTTTAATTATTGTTTAAAATAAATTTAATTATAAGTCTGCAAAATTCTACTTTTACTTTCAAACAAAAATGCAGTTCTCATTTTTACTGCTACAAGTTTCAGTTCTCTTTGCTGTAAATAAAAATTTTGTGATTGAAAATCTTTTTATAGAATTAACTTTTTCTTTAAATTAAATAAATTGATTTATATGATTTGATTTTATATATCGAGAATAAGTCTAAATACAAGTTATAAGTACTAGTATATGTAACGAACATGATGACTAAGTAACATTTATTGATTTCCTGCTAGAGTATTATAATTGCATAGCAGAAAGAACTGTTGGAATATTTGACGAATGTTATATAGCCGACACACAAGTCGGATTAAGATTAAGAAATTCGCGATTACTTGCAACAAGCGCGGGTGTTTATATTAAATTCTGTTGTTGTTGTTGTTGTTGCTGCTTTTGCTGTTTGTGTTGAAGTTGCATACTCGTATTTACTGGTTAGTAAGTATTATAAATAGGCATTAACAATCTGAAATGCTGATTTATATCACGAGTTGAGCTTTATGCACTGACGAGTATTTTCGTGGTGTGGTCAGCGCATGGCAACAAGTCTTACAAGTCTTACATATAGTATAAGAAACATTATAGAGAATTGTTGTTCTCTTGTTTGTTTGTTGGCGCAATGTCTTTGACTTGTTGACTTTGCGCTTGGCTTCGATTTAATTTATTGTGTTTGAAATGCCGTCAGTAAAAGGCATTGTTTTTATTTTTATATTTATTTTTTTTTTGCTCTTTTATAGCCAACAGCTGGTGGCTGTAATAGTCTCTCATATTGCATTTGTAGCGCCCACCCACGCCTCGATTCTTTCGATATGCATTTACATAATTTATAGCCAATGACAATTGGTTCTTGTATATGAATGTGTGTGTCCATGTCTGTGTGTGTGAGTGTATATGTTTATTTGAGCTGTTTGTAGCGACACGTGTGATACAGCTAGCATTATGTATTGAAAAAATAATTAAAGCAGATCTAAAAGCTTATCTCCAGTTTAATGAGTAACTTTTCTACATACGCATCGCATAATCATTTACTAAAAACCACATGTGGTCTGTCGACAGTTTCAAGTAGAAAGATTTTATTTACACCATTTACACAATTCTTTATTTTCTTTTTTTTTTTGTTCTTTTTTTTGGCCTTTTGCAAGTCGCCATCGTTGTTATAGTCATTAGTGTGAAAGCGAAGTATAGTGAGATACCAAAAACACGCCCTCTCGCAGCAGGCGGGCCAGGGATAGTTGAACTGAGCAAGAGAGAAATCTGAAAGTGGCAACAATAGCAGCAGTCCAGGAAATTAAATCAGTTGACAAACAAAAACAAGAACTGCGACAACAACAAAAGCAACATTAGTAGTAGCAGCAAATGGCGTTGATGACGGGCAGTAGAACTGAGAAACGTTTCGGTATTTCTGTTCATTTGGATTAGCTTGAGGGTGCGACATTTCATTCATTTATGTATATGTATGTATGTATGTTTAATTTGTAAGTCGTTGGGAGGGTTGTTTGGGCTGCTCCAGACCTCCCCTACGTTGCATTGGCCTATGTGTAATCGAAAACTATTGCAAAGTTCCTTGAGCTGCCTTTTTGATTTCGAGGCGTTTGCTTGATGCTGATGTGACGATACTGGCACCCAGGAACACAACGCCAGGAACAGGGGCAGGGACAGCGGCAGAAACAAGAACAGCGACAGGGCAAGGATTTGGTTTGTTGTTGTTTTTATTATGAGCGCGCAACGCTTTTATTTTTATGCTTTCACTTCTGGCGAGTTAATCACAATGATAATGAGGGTTGAGGTTGAGGGGTTGCTACCTATCCGTCTGCCTTTCTGCCTGCTCTTCTATCTGCCCATTTTGTACAAATTGCATGCAAAACATAGAACAACAACAACAACAACAACAATATAAAGATGCGTAACATTAAAACTCTTGCACATATCATCGCTCTTAATTTTGCGTTGTCTCTCAATTATTTCAGCTGTCCTTCTACTCAACCCCGTATTGATGTTGATTCAGATACACACACACACACACACACACACATATATATATATACAATCATAGACAATTGCGATTATTTGTAATTTAAGATGCAGTCGAGCGTTTTGGAAAATATAGCAAGTCAATGTTGATGTCGACTCTTTTGGAACACACATATCCTCATATCCAAAAACCAAATCCAAAGCGCATTTTGGAAGGTTAACATTTCTATTCAATTCATTTTCAACTCAATTTTCAGTTTGCCATGGCAAAAACAGAATGCTAAACGCTTATCATCAGCAAATGATCGCCCAGAAGTCAAAACTGAAACTCGCTAAACTTGTTGAGAAGTAAAATAAGTAATACGATACGCGTATTCGTTGTCTCTATGGAGAACTGGGATAAGCCATACAAAACCTAGCAATTCTTTGCTATAGATGGTGATTTGATAGCTGACTGTGAACTGAAAGACTGACTGACTGACTGACTGACTGACTGACTCATGAATGACCCATCAACGATTTCTTTAAAAGTCAGACAGTTTTCAATAATTTTCTGTAATTCGAGATTCATAGAGAAAGAGTGAGAGAGCAAGATGGATACGCATTAGTCTGAATAATTACTCGTTTATGGAGAAGAATGAGATTGAGATTCATGTAAGTGCGCACTAATTACGCATCTGCCAAAATTTTCTATGTACATACGTATAAATAACATTGCGTATTAAGTTTCCATATCATTTGGGAATAAATTCCATTTTAAATACTGTTGACTTTATTATGTTTCAACTTAGCCTTCTCACACTTATCGTCATTCCAATTGTCACTATTTCAACGTGGCTTTTAGTGTCACTGGACCAGTTTACAGTCACATACATGTCTTAATCCCCTTAAGCCACTTGTGCAGCAAGTCTAACACACACAAACACACACATATACATAAAATCAAGGTCAATAACGTAGTATTTGCCACCCCGTAATGCCCCTGCTGGAATTGCGTTGGAGCCAAGTGCGTGTCTAGGCCTGGCCCGAAACGGGTTTTAGACGCATGCGTAGCGGTAGTTATTTTATCTTTGCTGCATTGCAGACTTCCGCATGTCTATACACTGCGACTGCCGCCACTGACGTCGTTGCTATTACCGGGAGGCATGTGCGAAAATATAGCAACGGAAACTGGAAGTGAAGTCAGGGCAGAGTTAAAGCTGTTAAATCTGTTATATCTGTAATATTCACTATATATGCATATACATAACATTTTACACAGCATCTTCGAACAAATTATCCTCATGGCCTTGACTGTTGCGCCCAGTGCAATTCGAAAGTTGTTTAGCAACCCCAATTTGGCAACCTTGAGAGGCTGGTCACGTACATTGAACCCAACACAATGCAGATCGATGCGATATCAACTAGAATGTATCTTAATACCCTGCATATATAGTATTACGAAGGTATGCTAAGTTTTGCCAAAGTAATTGAAATATAATTCTATAAATAAATTTAAAGTAAATATGAACAGAATAATAATATCAATAATGATTCAATTTTAGTCAGCATATCAAGTCTGTTCGACAATAACAAGTTTCTACTATATTTTTTTTTTTTATAATTGCAGAGAGATCTCAATATATGGTACTACTATATAATTGATGTAAGTATCATATACATATAGTATCTATTTAACAGTCAGCCACTCCTTAGCATGTTCAGCATAAATTTGTGCTGTCAAACTATAAATTTAAGTGGAATATATAGTATATGTAGATACGTAATTGCTGAATAATAGTTAAGACAATAAGATTTAAGCTGCGTTTAATTTGCGTTTCTATTTCAAATTAATTGAATGACATGTGTTTTATAAATCTCAAAAAAAAAAAAATCAAAAGATCATCGCTAAAACTTAACGTGTGCAACGGTAAGAAGGTCAACAAAATATTAAATTTTAATGCATTTGCCAAGTGATTCATTAACTGTAAGCAGTTTACACATTAATTACCCAAGCTGACAAAATTCGATTAAAATGATATAAAAAAAAATATATATATATGTATGTTATTATTTTTCAGTTGTCTTTTTGAATATAATCACATTTTCAATGTCAACGGATTTGTCGCTCTGTGACATGCCAACAAGTGAACTATTAATTGCAGCAGCAACAGCAACAACAACAACAATAACAACAACAGCTACAGCTTCGGTTAACACTGCGACAAATGGACAATAAATGCGAGTAATTGTACGCCATTGTATGTTGTATGTATGCACATCTACCACATATGCTTCTCTCTCTCTCTCTCTCTGTGTCTGTGTGCGTATTATATACCGGACCTGCTATAAAAAGTATGAGTCAAAATGCAAGAATTTTGACAGGCAATGACAACAATAAAAGCCAAAGAAATGAATAACAAAACACTTGAACGGTGAACATGTTTTGTTGTCAGTTTCAGTTTCAGTTCCAGTGTCAGTTCTAGTTCCAGTTCCCGTTTCAATTCCAGTTCCGTTTCATTTAAACGATGTCAACGCATGACATGGCAATAAATCATGAAATCAGTCAATTGTTTTGGCATATAATCGATTTGATATTTCGACGACCTCAGTTCAAAACTTCAAGTGTTTACTTCACCGGTTTCTTGACTGAGTGAGTGAGGTCTCTCTGCGGCAGCCTTTTTTTCTGGTATTTTTCACAGGTGATTAGTGCCTGGCGGCAACTTGAGTTGCCACTGCGACTGCTTAATTAGCCGGTTAGCCATTGTTGCGGTAGTTGTTGTCTCTGCCTCTGCTTCAGTTTCTGTCTCTGTTTCAGTCTATATATCTGTCTCTGTCTTTGTGTCGGTCTGTTTGCGATAATGATATGCCAATCATAATTAGCATGCTAAGCTTTGTAGTTTTGCTGCGCTGCGTTGCTTATTGATTTCATTTAAAGTGGCATTAACGAAACATTTTGAAATCGAAATTAAATTCCAAATCAAAGCAAATTAAATTGTATTGTTTTTTTTTTTTTTTTTTTTTTTGTGCTTGCAATTCGGCAGCTCGCCTGCAAATTGTGGCTAATTATAGCTATGGAATTTGGGCCAAAGGTGGCCTCTGTACACCTATACAAGGTCTTATGAGAAACAACATGTATTGTGTGTGCTTTCATCTGTGTGTTTGTTTATATATTGCTTGAGAATTTTCAGAGTTCTTGTAAGCCAAACAGCAAATGATGCTAATCACATCCTGATTACATGAAACTGTCGCAATTTTGAGTTAAAAGACTGCATCTAATGTATTTTCAATGCCAAAAAAAATTTGTTTGCACAGCCTTAGCCTTAACACAGTCTTAGCCTGACTGACAACTGTAAATGGGCCAATTAACTGCAGCCAACGTAAAATCAAAAAGTAAATAAATCAACAATGAACGAAGAATAAAGAACGAAAAAAATAAATCTCAACGATATTCATTATATAACGTTGAGTACTGTTAATATTTCCTGCACATGCGCAACAGTAAATAAAGAAGATGAACTTGCATCTGAATCTGAATTTGGTAGCAGTGTCTGTTAACTCAATTGACGGCAGTTTTGACAGCTCATCGACAGTTGGCAATAGCAACAGGCAGCAATTCAACTGTGAACAACATTTTCTTTTCCTTCTGCATATCAAACAATACTCTGTGGTTGATTTTTTTGTCTTTATGCTTTGCTTTTTTCTTCATCGCTTTTTCTTTTTATTTTGAGTATACTTTGAACAGTTTTACAGCCTGCAATTATTTTGCAATATATTTTTCTTTTTCTTTTTCTGTTTCCTTTTACATTTTTGTTTCATCAAAAGAAAAAATGCATTGCAATTTTTCTTCTTATGAGCTGGATTATTTTGGTCATTGCCATGTTCTCACATGTTGCCTGTTTCATTTCTATTAGTTCTTTCTTTTTGGCCTTTGTCCGCATTGTGCTGCTTGGTTTTGGTAGCTATGAAAATATTTACACATGCTCCGACGAGCATTTCAAACACAATTAAAAGGTTTTTCGAAACTAATTGGTTTCAATTATTTCGGGTTTTCGAGCAGACACCAAAAAAAAAAAAAAAAAACAAGGGAATAAAGATTCTTTCGTATACTTGCCAAAATCATATGTTAACAGATCTTTTACGTCTACTGTTTAGCTAAAATTGCGCGATTTTGCAGTTCATTGAATTCGAGTTAATTGGTTCAGACCGTTGGAAAAATCTTAAGATGTACTACGATATGCATGAGAAAAGGATATGATGAATATTTTTCCAAGATGCCGCCACTATTAATATTATAGAAAGCAGCATTTATTGCCGTATTAGTATGTAATATACCTTGAACCAGTAGAAAATTGCTTGAAAGCTAGAAAAAAAAGGTAATAATAAATAAATTGCATATTATT
>JBAMBR010006075.1:0-36197 GCA_037044475.1 Zaprionus obscuricornis | reverse complement strand
TTTTGCTAGTGCTCAGTTATGTACACTAAATGAAAATGATTCATTTTTGGGTACAACCCGGTTCTTTCGGATTCTCATATCATAAATAAATAAACTGTCAAGCTAGCAGAATTAAAAAAAAAATCTTAAATGCAAAGCAAAAAAAATAAATATGTTCTACACAGATATCTTTGATGCCGTGGCAATTATCGTTGTTGCTGGAGCGGAAATGCGTTTGATGACAATTAGTCTTCATATTGCTTTTTTATTTATTTGTATTTATTTTTTTTTTTTAATTTCCTTTTTAGTGTACTCGTATTTGTGTGCAATATGCATAAACATAATCATTGGCGATAAATATTGATGATAGCCATAATTATTACATTGATGTTGACAACTATTCGATGACTAATTTGATGATCAAATTTAACTTTATATCCATAAATGAATTAAAAAATGCTATACTATATTATTTTCAAATATAAAAAGCAGAAAGACATGTAAAAGATAAAGTACATACATATGTATTCTTTATCAGAGTTAACAAGTTAACAGCGTCAATATAACAAAATATAACTATGTATATGAGCTACAAAGTTCGACATGTCACTCGCAAAGCAGAGTATTGAATACACAGATTTTGTTGTTGGTAGCTTCATAGACTGATACGTAAAAGTCCTGAAAAAAAGTCTATTGGATACAAATGCAGAGTTATTAAGCAAAATAATTTGCAACGCAAAAAGCAGCATACCCGTGGAAGAAAAAACTTGTGGTAAGTTAATGATACTATATCATATAGCTGACATAGGACACCTTGGAAAACTAACTTCGTTGTATGTTATGATTTTTAGTTAAAATAAGATTCAAGTACACCGATGATTTACATATGTATATGTACCAGTTAAATTTCGTCCAAATGGGAGATATAGCTGTCTTTAGAATGATTGGTCAAAAATGAAATTTATGTATGAAAAACATAAGTTTGTCAGAGTAGGCAATCTTCGGCATACGCTTAAAGATAATTTATCTTTTCTACTTCTTATCCATTTATCACTTTTCTTGGTCTTACGGTTTCATTTTAGCATTTTTAATTATTTGGCAATTATAAACATATTAAGTTCGACGTCGATGTTTTCTTTCACAATAATCGTTCTCCATTAAAAATGACTCTCTCTGTGTGACACTGTTTTACTTAATTTAAGAAAAGTAATATGAGTTTTTATATTTTTTTAAGATTATGATAAGTAATCAATGTTTATGTAACGAAACAAATTAAAACTTATATTTCAAAAAACTGCTTTCAAAGAAAATAACACAAAATTACTTCAGGCTAATAACTATTATAAAAATGTTATTTATCAATGTACTGTAAACTTTTAAAAATATTATTTAAACAATTATGGAAAGAAATAGGGACGCGCATGCGATATTAGTATAACCTGTACTCTGAAATATAGAATTTATTATTATTTTTTTTTTACTTTGCTTTTATTTATTGCATTTACTCTTAATTTGAGATACACAATAAGTTAGCAAATCTAATAAATAAATTATATAATAATTAATCAGCAGAAATTTAAAAGGTGTTCAATATTAAAAAAATTGTTTATACGTATAACCCGTACTATTTACATTGCTATTCAGAACCTCTGCTGATACATTTTTCATTGTAATTAGTATATTGATCGACTTCTTTGTCATGGATATTGATGCTGGGAAATCACCTCCAAAATTACAAATTTGTATTTCAAAATATACTTGCTTAAGTTCAGTTTTTTTTTTTGATGTTCCAAAATTTTAGCTGTTAAGACTAAAGTTCGTCTGTCCTTTTTTACTCATTCATATAATTTTTAATTCAAAGTTGATTAGCAATTTTGGCCAAGAGCTTGTAATGTCTAAAAAGGGGCAGATACCATAAAATATATTTTTTTGACTTACATCAACAGTTGAATCCAAATCTAACTGCTAATTTGTCCGTATGTGGGGAGACATAAGCTGTATATAAATATGTTATATACAATACTTAATCATATAACTGATATAAAAAAGATCAGTAAAAATTTTATATTTATTTAAAACAATTTTCGTTTATATCTTCAATTGAATGACATCTTCGAAATGCCGAAGTTAACACTGCTTTTATGTTAATGGTTGTGCTTTTTTGTTTGTTTTTAGTCTTGGACCATGGATCAGGAGGATACGCATGTTTGTCCTGTGCCGGCTCCACGCCGTCTTTACCCGGAAAACCGCTCAGTTAACTATGAGAACATCGAGATTAATGTGGACAGCTTTGGTGGTAGAAATACCAACCTGAATAATCGCAATTACCACTATACAAACAACAGTGTATGCAATGATATAAATATCAATGCCGAAAATTTTAGTGGCAATTGCTCGGATAAGAAGTTGACCGCAAGTAATAACAAACTGTTCCTACTGGCGCAGAACATAGAGCAGCAACCGATTTATAGTCCAGATGTGAATGAGATTGTGCCCGTTGAACCTATATATGCCACACCTAGGCCTGCGCCAAGGCAGCGAGCAGATGCCAAGTTACTACCTGTAAAAAACGTAGCGGATGAGCAAGGCTTGCAACAGGTGCCAACGAAACCCATTGACATTGATTCAAAATGTGGACGACCTGACCGCTTTTCATGTTCTAGTGACTTATCAATAACCAATTGGAATGATTCACGTCATACAACCCATGGATCGCTTGACCATAACGACAGTTCACAGAGTAGTGCATTTAAGGCACCGTCACCCGGGTATATAGGGGTGGATGAGGATCAGGATTATAGGCAACTGAGTATGGGCGAATTCAAGTTCGATACGGAAAGAGAATTAAAAACCAAAGCCGTGGAGGAAGCAGGAGCGATGGCACAACGTCTTTCATCTTCCAATCGGTCACAGCTCACTGCGAGTAGTGACGATGACAAGTAAAATTTTCCATTTGCTTTCCACTTTCTGGGTTCCTTCATAATATAATTCAATACTACTAAATATATCATATATTCTTTTTGAGGTATTAAGCTAATGAGGTTTCTGTTATGATATTTAACCCACGTCTTTAATTCACCCAAGATTGCATACCCATACAAGTCGAACGAAAAGATTTTCTTATATAAACTTATTTTTTTGACTGATCGTTGATATAAAAAAAAGATAGTAAAGAAACAGAGTTTTTTATTTCAATTTTAATTGAATTAATTTTTACAATTTTACTCTTACCGACATATACTTTAAATATGATACATAGAAATTATCTTTGGGTTGCTGATAATGTCAACACTTGGAGACAAAAATTCATACAAAAATTAATGTTTTGACTAAATTTGGCTGACATGTCTAAGTCATCATTAAACTTAAATTTTAAAGTTTTAGATATCTTAACAAACTAAAAAATTTTTTATACTCTTGCAGACGGTATATCATTTTGGACAGTAGTTTATAACGCCCCTTAGGATCAGGGTCGTTTGTTTCAACGTAAATTAGTTTTTCAGCTTAACAGCTATCTTAATGAAACTTGATATACATACTACGTATGCCCGCCCCGTATGTTGTCACTAAACCCAAATCCTGTAAGCTTAAGCCGGATATCTTAATAAGCAAAGAGATAACATAATTTGCGAGCGATCATTTCCGATCTGGCCGGTTCCGACTTATATACAGAAATATATTGAGATAGCTTTAAAACTGTTCGGATTGAAACAGACAGTCAGACAGACATGCATAATTGGATTCTCTTATCGACGCTGATCAAGAATATATATATTTTGTATACATCGCCTTAGGGGCGTTACGAAGTCCTGTCTAAATTAAATAATATACCCTCTGCAAGGGTATAACAATTGTTACAGTATAGATTATTGAAAATTGAAAAAGATTGTGGCGTAACTTCCAAAATCTAATATAAACTTGAATTGCGTGTAGTATGTAGTATATAGGTACATAACATGTCCACGCCTTAGCTGTTGATACTGATCAAAAATACTAATCCACATACCTTATGTTTACTGCTATATTCGCTTCTGCTTCTGCTTTTGCTCAAGCTCGAAGTCCACAACAGACTGTCAGATTAGCACATCTCAATTGTTGGATAAATATTAGAGATAGTATTTTTTCACCAGCTGCTTCATTCACATTGCTCATAATTCAGTTCCAATATCAATGGGCTTACACAACTCCTTTTTTGCTTTATTCTAGGACGTTCTCAGATTGTTTGTCTTTTCTTTAATAGCAATTCTTTCATATGCCTTTCGTTCTGGGCGCTGATAAATCAAAGGTTAATAACGCTAAGGTGTTGAACGAATATAATTTATTAAAAGCCTTTCAACGGTCGGAGTACATCACCTCTTATATAAGTTATACAACCTATCTTCATGAAAATTCCAATTTATCATATAAAGGTTATCCGAACGATCAATAGAAAATTATGTTGTTGTACATATGTCTAACTTCTGATTTAAGCTTACAAAGGTATGAAATTTTCGGTTAGTCCAATATAAACTTACTTTCATGTTAATATATTTATCTACACAGATGTAGAGATTAAATATTAGATTTTGTATTCAAGATGGTCAGTTGGTGTAGGTGGTCAGCACAATTAGAAATAATCAAAACTTGTAGACTTTATTTTTCCTATTATTATTATCTCCCTATTATTAGTAGAGGAAAGGAGCTGATTGAACTTCATAGGCTAAAAAGTCTGATGTAGACTGACTCAGTTATATTTTACACTAACACGCGCCCTAATATTATTTATTCTTTTTATTTATTTTTCTCTCCCTCTCTATACTTCTTTGTCTAAAGCATTCTGTTGCGTTCGCTGGGAAACTCAATCGGCAAATCGGTTGGTGAACGTATAGCCTTCAAAGCCAAAGGGGCGAAGAAGCGCATTGATAAGAATTTAAAGAGTTCCAGTGAGGCACTAAGCAATATCAGTGCAGATGCAAGCAACCGCTTGAAACTCGCCAGTCACCGTTTAGGTTCGAATTTTTTATTGAATAAGCGGGATAAGTCACGAACAAGTGAACAAAAGCTTTGTAATCTAGGGCAACCAATCGATTTAGAAGGTCGACAATCTTTGCCCTGTACGGATGTCTTTAATACTATACAGTTTAGAAGTCCATGTAATCGCAACGCTGAAATCGACAAGCACGCAAATCAAGAAAAAGAACACCAACAACACCTGCAACAAAATGAGGTTGCTTACGAGAAGCCTAAACCGAATCCTAAGATCAAGGCAAAACCGTCGGTGTACGATGAGACTTTGTGTGCACGTCTACCCTCGCCAACGCCGTTGGGTAGGAAGATGATGGAGCAAAAGGCACAGCAGTCTCGATCGAGCAGCGGTGATTCCACAAGTGAAGAACTACCAATGCCAACGTATTCGCCTCCCCGTTTGTCACAACCATGGAATACATGGCAGCAGTCATCGCGGCACAAGCATCGCAAGAACTATGAAAACGTTCGACTACGAAGACCACAAATTGAAGATGAATTGGATGAATTGAATCAAGAGGAAGCCAATGTCAATAGCTTTGATTCAATGCTAACATTTGCTACCGATGCGAAACTAATGTCAGAATTCAAGCGCACCGACTCCTGGCAATTCTGTGCCGATAAATCACAGGATATGCCAACTGAAGCCAATAATGAACCGGTAAACGCTGAAGAAAGCAATAGTGATCGTGAATCATCGCCATTCCCAAATACACTGTATTCCAATCGTGATGCAACATATGGCAAACTGCGTGAAATGGCAACCAGTGCTTCAAGTCATGACAGTGGAAAGTTATTGACACCTCTACTTGAGTTTTCCAGTGTCAATAAGGATGACGAATCATATTGTAGCGACGACACCGTCGGGGTTTGGTCATTGCCATCGATACTACCGGCCCCGCCAGAGGTCATTAAGGAGTTTGATCCACTCGTGGATAGATGCTCAACACTTGTCCGTTGTAATAAGAGCAACGAGCTTTTGCTGCTGGAGCATCTGCTAGAAGAGGATACCTACGGTACACTGAAATGTGAACAGGGCGATGAGAATATGTTTATAACGAAAGAACATGGTCATATTGAGGAAGCAACATCAATGGCAGCAAAATTAACAATAGCAGAAACGCCGTCAAACGAAACTTCAAACGCAGCAAATGGATGTGGTCTATTGGCTGCACATGGTAAACAACAACTTTTAAACATGCTGGACGATGTTGAAGATTCATCTATTGAAATGCGTTTCAAGTCAATTTTCAAACGTGGTGAGAAGCCACTGGAATCTGTTGCTGATCCAATGACTCCACCGCGAAATCGCACTAATTGGTTTGTTTTTGACAAGACCTACGATGACAGCGACAGTCCGCATAGCTACTTGGAAGCTATTGAGGGTGATGCCCAACAGTTGGCAACATCAACGATACCAACAACGACAACATCAAACAGAACAAATATAGGCAACATTTCAGAGATAAAATCCACATTGGGTGCGCGTTTTCGACAGACAATGAGTGCTTTTTCTAATGTAAAACATCGCGTCGATGCAATGCGGAGATCTAGCTTTAAGGGTGCGGTACCTCGTCAGTCTGATGTTCAGGTCGCATTCCAAATGGTTCCCAGACCAAGCCTATCTGCAATGTTGGTACGCCACGAAGGACCGTTGGTGCGTTTCCCTTCGGGTGTAGTCGAGGATATATGGAAAGAGATGCAAAATCGTAAGGCCATATTACGTGATCGACAATTTCAGACGTTTTTTGATCAGGAGATGAAAACGCCCAAAGAAATAATCCCATTGGATTCAATCACAACGTTGCAATGTGTCAGCAATAGTCGTGTAACCGATAGCGCAACACATTTTTACTGTTTTGAGTTGACAACATCGCAACCAAAAAATGGCAATATATCCTCAATGGACGGTATTTCATCGAATCTTCTAATGACTAGCTATGCATCTGGAAATATAAAACAACAACGTGCCACACATCTGTATGGTGTTAATAAGGAAAACGAGCGCGGTGTTTGGATGCAAAAGATTCTTGAGAGTCTCACCAACAGTGTTCCAGTGAAGTACACATGCCAATTTTATCGTGCTGGTTGGTGCTACCTTAAAGTGAGTTTCTATCTCTGAACTTCTTCATCCTTAACTTATGTTCTTTCTGTAGACTTCCATAACATCCGAGTGGAGCGGCACGTGGTTGGTGCTTCATAAAAATCAAAGGCGTCTTATCTTTGTAAGCGAATGTAACGGAAATGTCGAGAAATTGGACTTGAGAAAAGCTCGTTGCATTGGTAATTATATTTTTTTAATACCCTTTCAAGGGTATATTACTTTTACCAGTGAAATTTGGTTCAGATCCAACTAATTATACCCTTGGAGAGAGTATATTAGTTTTGGATAGGAGTCGTGACAGACCCAACAAAGTATATATATTTTTGATCAGCATCGACAATAAGATCCAAATATGTATGGCCGTCTGTCCATATGTTGCGACGCAAACGCAATCAATATATTTATAGGAACGATCGGATAAAAGAACAAATT
Source organism: Zaprionus obscuricornis (assembly GCA_037044475.1). NCBI lineage: Eukaryota > Metazoa > Arthropoda > Insecta > Diptera > Drosophilidae > Zaprionus > Zaprionus obscuricornis. Next base: position 28,678 of record JBAMBR010006075.1, on the reverse strand, counting down.
TTTTTGTTTGTTAAGCTATCCCGCTGAAACTTACATAATTTGAGTTTAGTGATGATTTACACATCTCATATGAATTTGTTTAGATGTCATATGACCAATCATGGCAGCTATACGATGTAGATTAGATTAGTCATTAACATTATGGACATTACTCATACACATTGCTTCTTTCTTCGTTGAGACTTACTGGTAGTTTTACTTACTTGTTTATTACTTATGTATAGTATGTGATGAATTCTTAACCATCAAAACTCACGATATTATCGGGATTTACCTTCGAGTTGATCATGTTGATGTTGACCGTAACCACCACTGATTGATACCTCATTTTCCATTAAAATTTGTTTCCGATAGCATACTTAAACAATTTTCCTTGCCTTTCTGCTGGAACGTCTCCCGCGAATATCGTTGGGACGCCTCGCTTACAAATTTTAATGGTAAAACCCTTGTATGAAATGAAGTATCTATTAGCTGTATGGTCATGCCGTAACTAATATCAAATTTATCATACTCCTCTCTTACTCTTCCACAGTGCTAAAGGAAAGCGATGAATCCGTAGGAAATCTGCACGTAGAAAATGGTCCAATGTTAATGATTGATTGTCCGCCATATGCGATATATATAATTATGAGTTCGCCGCGCGAAACAAAGATTTGGAGTCACATTATCAAAGAAGTGGCTCACAACAATGGCTTCTTATTAGGTGATCAACAGATGACCCGATACAATGTTCCAGTTGTTGTAGATAAATGCATTAACTTCGTATACATTCATGGTTCAATGTCAGAAGGAATTTATCGTAAGTCTGGCTCTGAGAATTCCATGCATAAACTAATGAGCTCATTTCGTGCGGATGCCTTTAATGTGGAGATTACACGCAACGAGTATAACGAACACGATGTTGCCAATGTGCTTAAACGCTTCATGCGTGACCTCCCTGAAAGATTACTGAGCAAATGGAGTGATAGTTTTGTATTTGTCACAGAACTTTCAATTCCTTCTGAGAAGATACCGATCTATAGAGAACTACTCGATCGACTCAATAAGATTGAGTATGAGACGCTGCGTCGCATTGTAGGACATTTGGCGTTCATTAGTTCGCAGCAGGCCACTAATAAGATGAGTGTACAGAATCTCTCTATGATCTGGGGCCCCACATTGCTGGCCAAGAAGGTGTGTTATCTGACATTAATCTATATTTTTTATATCCTTACGAGTATATATTTCGTTTACCGAGGATTTTGTAACGCCCTCATCCATATATATATATAGTACAATGATTCTTGCTAAGAATCAACAGAAATCTCGAATTAACCTCAAACTTACACGATTTGAGTATACTGACAATTTAAACATGGTAGCTAAATTTTGTTCACAGCTGACTACTACATATAGACACCATAGATGCGTTTGATTCTTTGTATGAAAATGTTTTCGTTAAATACTGTAAGGAGAAATCACATCTTTGGTGCGCCAATGATAACTTTGCACTCTTATTATTCTTATTCATTTTTTTTTTTCGTTAAAGAGTGACGAGCTCATTTACTCGCAGAAAGAAGCTGATGTCTTAAGTGATCTGATAATGCTATATAAAAATATTTTTCCTTTTAGTCCTGATGAAATGGTAATTACTTGTCAACTTTCTATTGTATTTCTTTGAAATATAAATGTTCTTTACTGTCCAGAAAAAGGAGCAAGTCATGTTGACGTGCTTGAAAAAGTATTATGCTGCAGCCGAAACTCTTAAAAATGCTGTGCAGCAATCGGGTGACATTAAGATTTGGATATGTTTGAACCCCAATCCTACTAATACCACAGAGGTTTGCATGCAACGCACTATTTTACTTAACAATTAAATGTGTATCATATTCAATGTTACAGGAGAAAATACAGGTAAATAGCACCATATCGCCCACAAAGACGGCATATGAATTGTGTCGTGAGTACTCACAAAAAATGAATTTGCCAACCCACCAATTAACGTTATACGAGGTGATATTGAACGATAGCTTGGAACGTCCTTTGCACCACGATGCGAAAGTATTTGATGTAATATTGAACTGGTCCTATTGGCCAGAAGAGGATCGTAAACACAATTACCTAGTGGTTCGACCCATTGATATATTGCGCGAAATGCAACGCGCTGTCAAGAATCTAGCTACAGTAACGCCAGGAAAGGAGCTACGATTTGCGGACTATCGTACAAAATCATTCAAGTTACTTCAATGTGAATTGCGTGATAAAAAAATTGTTGTATCTAAAAAAGATAAACATGATAAAACGACAATTGTACACGAAATCTTCTTGCATAGCTCTACGGCTTATTTGGGCTGTGAACGTAAACGGGATTTTCCATGGAGTTGGGCTATTACATTCGTGGAGCGCACTAAGACTCAAATTATGAGGTATTGTCATCCTTATACAAATTCTCAGTTGTTTATTTATTTATTTTTTTTTTAAGATCACGTGACGCTCCATACATTGGACATATATTGGCAGGAAGCGTATGGGTTGATCGCATAATTTGGTTCTCAAGCATTTGGTATTGTTTGCATGGTGAAAATATTTTACCACCTGCTGAGATCATCGATACAGGAAGTTGATAGCTGAACAGTTGTCAACGAATTTTGCATACACTTATATTTGTATACCCTTGCAGAAGGTGAACTTAATTTGGAGGCATGACAGACCTCATAAAATCCGTCTGTTGCAACTCAAAACCAGTCTCCGTTTTTAAGCTATCTCAATAAAACTTGGCATACATAGTGGTTATGGTCATAAGCTGTAGAACAATCTGTTGGAAATTGAGTTTTTGTTTTTTATACCCTGTACACATTGCAAATATTAAAAAGGTATATTTAAAAAGTATATGTGCAAATGTGCGTAACTGTCAGAAGGAGGTGTGGCAGACTCCACAAAGTAGATAGTATCTACTAGATACACTCGGCAGCACAAATCTACACTTAAAATTAAAGTTCAAACGCAAATTTTGCTGTTATTTATACATATTTTTAACTAATTTTTTACTTTTTTTTTTAAAGATAACTAAATTTTATTCTCTTTATTAATATATTTTTTCAGAATTGTTTAACAATTCTATATTTTTTATATTTAATTTTAAGTTAAACTCTACAAAAATATGTACACCCAAAAGTCGGCATACAGTTCTTTTAAGTGGGGTGGAATGGAAAATTTTGGGATTATATTCAGGCGCCGATGGTAATTACTTTGACTAGGCAACGTGTTTTTTACGATACATCTTCATGGAAAACAAAACTGCAGAAATTTCTGTTGTGAAGGGAAAAATCATTTTAAAATAATTTTTATAGAGATATTGGTGTCCTAATTGGTACAGCTCGCTCCTCCATCCAAATAATAATATAACACTATAATCTTACCGGCAGAGTCTTGCCAAAGGCTCGATCTGCCCACCCGCAGCTATTAGCGGAGCTCGAACGCAGCGCTCTTATTACGTCTATTCGACAGAAACCCCAGATGACAGTCCATGAAGCACAGCTCGAAACCCAGAGGATAGTTTTTCCAAAAAGGTTGTGGAGATTACGGTATGCCGTGTCATAAAAAAGTATGGGTACCATAACAGAATCGCTTGTAAAAAAACTCCTGATTTCCGAAGTCAATAAGCAAAATCGTCTATCTTTTGCAAATAAGCTTATTTTAAAGACCCTTTTGGAATCAAGTTCTATCCTTAGACGGGAGTATGTTCTGCATCTTTAGAATCAAAGAAAAAGTTTTAGTACCGATAAAAAAGAATATAGGTGTCCAACAAGCAATTGGCGTGGGAAACATAATTTATTTTTTAATCAGTTATATGCCAAGGTATCTAAGTTAATTGCAGTCCTTTTTTAAGGATTAATTTAAGACGCGACGATAGTGCGAATGAGAAAACTTTGGATTTGCGACGTTGTGACCGTCACGATTTATTTCCAAAATTCAACTAACTCCTAAGTACATAAATTTTTATAACGAAAGCTAGCCCTATGCCCTGAGTGCATGGGGCTGACCCGGCTGCCCGAGCATGGTGTTGGGTAGACGCCGTTGCGTCGCAGTGCATTGCCCGCTGATTGCAGTAACCGAAGTGCAATAGCCGCAGGTGTGGCTGGCCTTGCATTATTTTCATGACGGCTATGCATGATCAGCCTGAGCCCTTCCCTGTTGCTGGGAGACCGTGTGAACAAGAATGCGAGCGTGGCCACTCCAGATATTATATGCCGTGTTTCCAGTCTCTTTTCCATTTCGCCAATGTAACGTAGGTTTTCCATATTTAATTTTTGCAAGTATGATAAGCTCAAAACCTCTTGGTGGCCCGTAATGTTAAGCACCGTTGATGCAGCGGGGGCTGGTGATTTTTTTACGTAGCTCTTCAAGTTGTGTTATATGGTGTTATTTACTTTTAACTCATCGTCGAATGTAACGGGGAACGTTCCGGTTACCAGTTGTCCATTGATCGTAGCTGTTCCGTCATTAAGGATGATGACGCCATCATCGATAATTATTAGTGGTTCAAGGTGGCTGGTGTTAGTCGAACAGTGTGCGTTGCCTCCTGAGTGAAGTTGCTGTGCGCAGGATGTGTGAGTACTTCTCTGCAAAATGTTGCTTTAAGGGAGTTGCTGAAGTTTCGAATCGGTATAATTTTGTTACCGCAGTCAGCTATAATATTGTCGTCAGCAAATTTTTCATATAACTTTTCTGTATTTATCTGTTCTGATTTTGCATTTTTTACTAAAATGTTTCCTGTGTTTGGATATTTATTTGTTCTTGGGTCTTTGTGTTAATATTTATCTGCCAATTTTCTGATTCTATGGGATCTTGCTGCGTGAATTTAATTTTCTCGAAGTCATCGAAACCTGGAGTGTACCGGCTATGTTTTTTAATGCGGTGCCTAATAAGTTGATGGTTCTAGCGTATCTATGGTGAACATTTACTGTACTATGAGAGTCCTAATGTGTCGTAAATCTGAGTCTAATATCTGTGTTCTTCTGTGTCCTTTACTATTTCTGAGTACAAGGTTAAGTTGGTTGAATGTTTCAGGCACTGGAAGTTTATCCAAAAGGTCACATGTCCGTCTATGATTGGTATGTAATTTGCAGCCGTGTAATCGCTGATTTTGGATATTATTGATACGACAAGAAGAAGTATCGTCCAAATCCTGGTGTGTTGAAAATAAAAGAAAAATAAAATTTATTGTAATTTTCTCAAATTGTCCTTTTGGACCACCCTCCCTTTTATTAAGACTGTGGTCCCCAAGTCTGAAAGTTGTTTCCCAGCCTCTTATTTGGTTTTACGAGAACCAGAACCTTGTCTCATACTTGAAAATTTCTATCTTGTCTAGTTTTATTTAATCTTTATAGTTGGATGTTCTGTGCTTTTAAGACTTTATCTCTAATTTCTGCGTTAAGTTCATGTTGTATGTTCTAAGTTAATGATTGATGAGTGAATTATCGCAATGGGTCGTTTATTTGTTACAGTGTGAACGGTTTTATTGTATTCTATAGCCGCGAGGAGTATTAATTCAACCGTTTCCTCAACACCTCAATTTCTGTTAGTGTTTCAGAATTTATAGATGGGTTCGTGTAACGGAATATGGTTGTCGGGAAAGTTTCTATTAACTTATGCAGGATAAATGCCAGTACTGGTAGTACGCATAAAATTCTGTTGACTACGTCCTTCTTGACCACATCGCATATTCTCTGTATAAGTGTTTCGCTATTCGAGAAATATAAGAGATGACGAGTTTTTTTTTACCAAATATAGTGACCGTTCTAACTGAAGCAGTTCCACTCTCTTCTGTTATTATCTGGTTCCGAAAGCAGTTGACTGGCTTGTCTGTTTTCTCAATAGCGTAGGTGAGTGATAGCTCACTATGTATTGTAGCAATATCTGACTATGCATCCTCTTCTAGCGCGTGGATGTGCTGTCGGGACAGTGCGTCAGCGACGTAGTTCTCTTTTCCTAGCTTATAAAAAATTGTGCTCGTCAATGAAAGCTTACCAGCGCTTAATTTTTGCGTTTGGATTGCGATCTTGGACGCATATAGTAACTAGCTAGTCCAAGAAATGATCTGACATTAAAAAGTGTGGTCGGTTGTTCGTAGTTACGAATTGCGTCTACTTTATTAGGGCCTGTTCTTATACCTCCACGTGAAACCATATTTAAAAAAAATTGTATTTCTCACGCGAAATTCTCATGCTGGCCTCATATAATTTGTCTAGGACCCATGCTATGTATTTTACATGCTCGTGCATATTTTCTGAAAAAATAATTACGTCATCGACGTAGACATAGCATGATTTCCCTATTTGTTCCCTGAGCACATCGTTGATAGCTCTCTGAAAAATGATGGTGCATTCTTCAATCCTAAGGTTAGTCTACAGAATTCATATTTTCCATTTCCTACTGAGAAGGCCATTTTTTCTCTGTTGTTTTCGGCGAATAGTATCTGGTGAAAACCAGACTTCAAATCTAATGTGGTAAAGTATTTAGCCTTTCCTAAATTAGCAAAGATAAAAACATTTCCAGTTCTATAAACTAGACCGGTCGCTTGTCCGCGTATATGAAATCAAGTCTGTTAACAAAAGACTTTAAAATTTATAGGTGTGTCGAACGATCAAAGAACTATAAACTTTTTTTGAACATTTTTTCGAACTTACGCCGTTGCGTCGCAGTGCATTGTCCGCTGATTGCGCTGACCGAAGCTTGGGAAACATTGCATAAAGAGGGGTACCCTAGAAGTTATTTAAAATGATATTATATCCAATATATATAGTTTAAATTAAATTAGGGTGTACGCAGAATTTTTCGTGTACATATTTTTGTAGAGCTTAACTTAAAATTAAATATAAAATATATTGAATTGTTAAATAATTTGAAAAAATATAATATTAAAAAGAATAAAATAAAAGAAAAATAAATACGAAAAAATAATTAAAAAATTTCCTTTTGAAATTTGATTTACATTATTTTTTCGGTGTACGCAGATTTATGCTGTTGAGTGTAAGTATATTATTACTCAGGAGCTCAGCGAAATTGATTTGGTCATGTCCATCTCACCACATGTCTGTTAGAACGCAAAAAACTTCTAAAGTGTTAAGTGTTAAGCTATTGTTGGAAAAACTTGATTTACTTACGAAATAATCAAAAGTCACACGTATGTAGATTCTGCATACACCCCTAATCTCGCAAAAGAAAAATCAACGAATACACCAGTAAGAAAAAAGAGTATAAGTGTTGTTACCAAATAGAAAGAGACAACAGTGAAGTCGCATATGAGCGAGACCAAGATACCAACGTCGAGCGTGAGAATAGCAAATAGTTCACGTTTTGTGAATATAACAGATATTTAGTTGAGACAAATAATTTTGGGATAGTTGTATGAAAAGCGATAGCAAATCGTTTTCATTAGAAAAATTCAAAATGCAGTAAGCTTACACACACCAGTTCAATTGGGCGCCGTTTGAATTTAAGGGCTTGCCAGCTGTATTCATAAAATCATAAAATATCGGTCACCTGGATAGTTGGAAACAGTTACGATATTTGGTTCAAAGGTTAAGTGTAAGAAATTCAGAATATGGCAGATTAACGTATTAATCTAATTTTGTCATATCATTTAAGATGGATGAATCAGGCCTGGAAGAGAAAAGACAACAGCAGTTTGCCATATTTAAAGGCATTTAAGCAGTACAATAGCTTTTGAGACTCACCGGATTTTTCAGGTAATTTTAACACAGGTTACGCGGTCACAGAGAAAGAATCAATATAAAACATAAGCAAAGCAGAAAAACTTTAACCCAACAGTTTGATGAAAGCTGAATCTAAGCAATTCATTTCATATTTACATGTCAATACTAAGTAACTCGGTTTGAAGAAATTTGGCCTGTTACGAATTAAATTTGATCTTGTCACGCATTGTATGACATAAAGCAAATAACAACAAAGACAGTTATGCTAAGAAAAATTTCCCATCCGATCCTATACATATAAGACTTAAAGCTGTTCACCGTTTTCCTCAGATACACATGACCATTGTGTCGACGAAATTGATATCGTGTATAAGAAAACTGCAAGAAGAGGTGCAATTTCTCAAAGATTTATGGTAATAAAAATCCTTAAACAACACCCATATCAAGATGGAAAGGAGTAAATTAATTATATAAATTATGCAATCTGCACAAATAAGCTGAACATACATGACGCCTATTTGCACTGTGTAGACAAGGGCGACATGCGACTGCATACATTCTATTTAAAGTATTTTGGTCAAATTAACGTGGCAAACAAGCGATATAAGTACACATTTTCAAGCATTTGCTAAGTTCCTAAATAATAACAAATTCGACTAGTGACTAGTGTGACTAGTGCCAATATTCAAGTTGGGGATTAAATCGTTAAATTTTGTATGTCACCGAGCAGCTTTTATTAGCCGCAGTAAAGCACTACAGTTACAATTTAATTTTTATTCATCCAATATTCCGTAAGTTGGATATATCCTTCCTCAGGATCAACAATAGAGTCGATTGGTCTATGCCCGTTTGTCCGTACTTTTAATAGCCTAGATTTTAGGAACTATAACAGCTTGAGGGCTCAAATCCTTCATAAATAGGGCTTATTGACTCATCACAGTTAATGGGTAACATTAGCTTTTCTATACCGATAGCGGGAGAGCATGTAGCTCGGCGTGGAGTTGCGTTTTACAACCGGTTGCCGTGAAACCACAGATCGGCAGAGGTAATAGATAGACCTCGCTTCACACCAAGGGGGAAGCTTCCAACCCAAAACAGTTGGCACTTCATTTGGTACCTGAGGATGCTATTCCAAGGGGGCGCTGATTGACGCTTAATTCGTATCCCTGTGCTCGGGCACCGTGAGATTGCGCCATCATGGCAGGTGTTCACGTAAAACCACTTGACTTTCATGTCCCTATCTACTATCTAGCGAAACCACAGCCAAGGGAACGGGCTTGGAATAATTAGCGGGGAAAGAAGACCCTTTTGAGCTTGACTCTAATCTGGCAGTGTAAGGAGACATAAGAGGTGTAGAATAAGTGGGAGATATTAGGCTTCGGTTTAGTATCGCCAATGAAATACCACTACTCTTATTGTTTCCTTACTTACTTGATTAAATGGAACGTGTATCATTTCCTAGCCATTATACGGATATATTTATTATATCTTATGGTATTGGGTTTTGATGCAAGCTTCTTGATCAAAGTATCACGAGTTTGTTATATAATCGCAAACAAATTCATTAATGAGAGAGTGCATTTATGTATTTTTGATTTAAAAATTTGGTATAACTCCAATTACTCAGGTATGATCCAATTCAAGGACATTGCCAGGTAGGGAGTTTGACTGGGGCGGTACATCTCTCAAATAATAACGGAGGTGTCCCAAGGCCAGCTCAGTGCGGACAGAAACCACACATAGAGCAAAAGGGCAAATGCTGACTTGATCTCGGTGTTCAGTACACACAGGGACAGCAAAAGCTCGGCCTATCGATCCTTTTGGTTTAAAGAGTTTTTAACAAGAGGTGTCAGAAAAGTTACCATAGGGATAACTGGCTTGTGGCGGCCAAGCGTTCATAGCGACGTCGCTTTTTGATCCTTCGATGTCGGCTCTTCCTATCATTGTGAAGCAAAATTCACCAAGCGTTGGATTGTTCACCCATGCAAGGGAACGTGAGCTGGGTTTAGACCGTCGTGAGACAGGTTAGTTTTACCCTACTAATGACAAAACGTTGTTGCGACAGCATTCCTGCGTAGTTCCAAGGTGTTGTAAGTGATTGAGCAGCTGCCATACTGCGATCCACAGAAGCTTATCACTTTGCTTAATGATTCGACAAAATTATAATAATGTATATTATGTTATATTATGTATGTATTATGCTTTTGGTGTGCACATACATAAATATATATTTTAATATATTATATATATGTATGTATATATATATATATATGAATCGTCATTATAGTGACGCGTTTGTATATACACTTATATAATATAATAATTTACGTTAACTATATTTTGAAGTTAACGTATTTTAATTATAGTGACGTATATATACTTATATTATATATACCTATTTTTGTAGAGTTTAACTTAAAATTAAATATAAAATATATGAAATTGTTAAACAATTCTGAAGAAAATATAATATTAAAGAGAATAAAATGTAGGTATGTTTAAAAAAGTTAGTTATAAATACATATAAATACATTTGATTTTCATTTTTTTCGGTGTATACAGATTTGTGCTGCTAAGTGTATAAAAATATATACATGTCAGAGCCGGCGGATTTAGTGATTCCACATAGCTTATATAGGAACGATCGCTCAAAAGTTTAATCTTTGTATGACAATAATTTTTTAGTTAAGCTGATTTGGGACAAATTTGACAAAAGTCGGAACTATCAATCGAAAATAATAAAATGTAGTTTTTGTATGAACAACTTTTTTGTTTGATAAAATCAAAAACGATAAAATTATGAAGTATCAAATTAATTATCGTGAAGTTTTTACTGGAAGTGTGTTAATGTTTTAAGACTCTACTCACGTAAAGTTGACGCCACAAAGATTAACGTAATGGAAATGTCCTGTTAACTTGGACACAGACTGTGTACTAGATCATATATCCACCATATGAACGATTGGCCAAATATTGATTATTTCTTTTAAGTTTGAATAAAACTAGGCGCTCTGTGAATTTGGTCCCGATTTTGTCATAAACGTGGAAGTTAAGCAATTTCCAACTTTCCATGGAAACTATATTATAATTCAGCATACTCAATTTAGTGAAGAGTTGCAAATGCTACCGATCTCTCGAATTTTACTAAATCATCCTTTAAAATCGTGTATATTAAACTAAGAAATTACCTTAAATATTGACATTCTCACGATCACTAACTGAAATATTGAACGTTATTTTTCAACCTTAAAGTGAATGATAGGTCAGGAATGTCTTTATCATCTGAATTTTTTGATTATAGACCATGAGTTGCTATCTCTTATAGTCTCTGAGATCTAGATGTTCATAGATCACATGGGTATAGTCCAATTCATTTGCTTGTTGTTCATTGGTAAGTTAAGCTAGCTAAACCAATTTACAAAATAGGAGTCTCGGCTACCTTTTAGGTGTTACATACATTTGATGGTGTCACAAAGTCATTACTCCAACTGAACTCTACGGGTATCGGGTAAATAAAGGTCTCGATACACGTAGGATAAATAATTAAATAATAAATACACAAATTCAGATATATTTTTGGATATATTCAGATTTTGGGCTTGTCCTTTGCCGCACTATTTATTTGTTTATGTTCTGCGTTCTATGAAAACGAACTGCTGCTTTAACTTATGTATGTGTGATTTGAAAATCTCCAGTTGCGATCGACACGGAATTAATGTGAATAAGAACAAAAGGTTATATATTATACGTCGACAATTTTATACGCTTTCAATCTAAACTACGAGTATTTAAATTATTATTTTTATACTATTGTATCGGATATACTTATTTTAGATATGAGATTATAATATCCAAAAAGAGGAGTAGCAGATACCGCGAAGAATATATATTCTTTCTCAACATTAAGTGCAGATTCCAAATTTGAAAGACTGTTTGTTGCAGTGCAAATTTGTCTATCGCTTTTAAAGCTATCTTAATGAAGCTTACGAGACTTGTATATTATTTAGGTATCATAGAAAGTTTTCGTTTAAAGTTTAGTTTTAGGTTTAGGTTTGACATTATGACTATTGGGACGACATATGCCGTGTTTCATTAAAAAATTAAAATTAAAATGCTTGTGCTAGTTATTATATATTTGCAACGTAACCCAACGCCTGCAGGTACATTCTTAAAATGGGACTAATATAGACGGAGTATAAAAATTTAATTCAGATAGAATCATGAACTCAGAAATAATACAATTTTCATTTTTTTTTTTTTTGATTACCGGGTATTAAAAAGTCTAAGCCTCTTGTCTTGCCACATGGTTTATTAATACCTACATGCATATAAACGTACACATATATTTCTTCAAGTAACTGAGTTACTTTAAATCAATAGCATCTGCACCGAAAATATTAAATTTAAATTGTGTGTTTCATACCTTTATATCGTTAGACTATAAGCTATACCATTACAACAAATCCACTTAATATAAAGTAATTTAAAATTAAATTTTTGGCGCTTTAGTTATTTTGACAAATAGGAATCGATGTAAGCACATCTGTATATGTTTGAGTAATCTTAAAATTTGAAAAAGAGCTCGTAGTATTCGCTTGCAAGTCCATACTCTCCATTTACTTCTCGCAATACGATTTTTTTTTCCTCATTGTGTGGGGTCCTTCAAGATTCTTACTATGCGTTACAAACTTCTAACCAAATATCAAATCTCTTGTAAGAGTATTCAAAAATATCAAATTAAATGCTGCTGCGTTTTGGGTCTTGATTTGGCGGGGGTGTGTGTTTAATTTCATTGCCTTCCAACGCACAAACTAACACTCGGCAGTGCATATCATTGTTGTTTATATTCGGAACAGTTGAAGCAGCTTTATTAAAAATAAAAAAAAAAATACGAGAACAAAAAATTATTTTCGGAGTGCCGAATATGTCATACACTTGCAGGGTTTCAATTGTTCTTATGCGGAATAAACGATTTAACAGTCTGATTTGGAACAAATTTACATTTATCAATTACATAATTATTATTTATGCGAAATATAAAATAGCAAAAATAAATATAAATAATAATAAATATATTCTTGTTAATAACAAATATAAACGATGAGAAACTTAGAAAATATTCGATAACCATAGTATAGACGGACAAGCAGATTTGAAACTAACTGTTGCTAATCAATAGTTGTTGGGCTTTCCACATCTCTTTATGAGCGTTACAAACATCTGGGCAAAATAAATATACCCTCTACAAGGCACAAAAACAGCAACAATAAGTAAGAAAGCTATAGCCAAATGAACTTGACTCTAAGATACCCGGTATCTAGAATAATTAAAAATTGCTTAATGCCCGTGTTTATCAGTTGATCTAGAAATTTTTACACATTGTTAATCCAAAAAATATATAAAATACATATAAATAATGCTAAGTCACTTGTGCTTCTAGGTTCCGAAATCCAGGTGTTCAAACAGACTTTTTGTTTTGTGTTACTATTTTTTCGCAGACATTTCACCAGAAGTATACCGGGTGCACACTTGACTGTTACATTCTTACTTGTTATTGTGTATGTTTATGTTAAGCAACAACAACTAGTAAAAATAAAAACCAGAACACCGCCACAAAAAAAGACGATCATGCCATGTGGGTGGATGTGAACATACATACATGAATTTGAATATAAGAATATGCATATGTATGTACCTAGGTAACAACATGAATGTGGATGCTGACGCTATTTGCCTCTGCTGAGCTGATTGCTGCCGCTTTTCCATCGTTGCCGTTGCCGTTGCCATTGCCACTACCATCATCGTTTGATGATCTCTGAGCATCCTCAGCAGAATTGGAAATTTAGTCAGACATTGAACGTCGTGCGCCGCTGAGATGTAAATTTGTCTAACCCGGAAACTGTACACTTAAACAAGAACATAAATATGTGTATATAAGAAAGACTATTTTCAAAACGAATTCCAACCAAGAAATCAACATACCATAAAATACAATTTTCCATATATAAAAATTAATACAACTTACGCGTACTTTTGTTCCTTTTTGTTTTGTTTTGTGTTATGAGTGATATACTTTTTGTAATATTTATCTTCTAGTTTTATAAATTGTGCGTAGTCACAGCTGCTGCTAATTAAATATAATATAACTAGCAGTACGAGACCAGTTTTCTTAAATGTATTCTACGGCATGCGGCGTTGGCGCCTCGGCCACAAATCTTGCATCACTGCAAACGTAAGTTATACTTTTGGATATTAAAATTGAATAGATCAGCAAATTATATGAGTACAGACGAGTGGATAAAATAATAGTGATATTTAAATATTGAGATGAAATTTAATAGAAAAGTAGTCATAAATTTCTCAAGAGATTCCTTTAAAAACAAAATCAGCTACCAATTTAATCGACCTAAAAGATATTAACTAAGTGGCTTCAACGACAAACTTTTCAAACAATTTTTGACCGGTTGTTCCTATGTTATAGTGATCCAATTTAGAACATATTTGAATGAAATCTAAAATTTGTCGCTTAACTGAAATTCTGTAAGTCGATGCTGATTAATGTATATATTATATTATATTATACCCTCTGTATAAAATTGTATATAAATACCATAAAATCAAAATATTCTTCAGACACGGATCTAAGTTTTTTCGATCGAGTTAAGATGGTATTTCGCTCCTTGAAGCTTAGAACAAGTAATAACAAGAGAGAATCTTTACATGTTTCTTGTACAAAAAGTCAATTTTAGACCGATCGTTCATATGGTGGGGGCTAAGTGATATAGTAGTCCAATTTAGACCAAATATGTATGAAATATGTATGTATATACACTTCACAGCACAAACCTGCGTACACCGAAAAAAAATTAAAATAAAAATATAAACGCAAATTTTTCAATTAAATGTATTTTAACTATTTTTTTTTTAACTTAACTACAATTTATTCTCTTTAATATTATATTTTTTGAGAATTGTTTAACGATTCGATATATTTTATATTTAATTTTAAGTTTTCATACTCCAAAAATAACACACGCAATAGTCTGCGTACACCTTACTTTAACCTACATATAATGGATGTTATATCCTTTTTAGTAACTTGCGGGGTATCCCTTTCTATGAAAAACTTCCGTAAGGTGTTTTGACATCGAATTTACAAGTTCCATTGTTTCGTCAGATTTAATTTTACCCCATTCCTCCACTATTACCACTTTTGAACTTTTTCATTGAAGTAAGTGTATGTTTCCGCATTTTTCTTTCGAGAAGATCCCATAAATGCTCAATAGATTTGAGATCTGGACTCTGATTTTTAACAAGGCCAAAGCCTTGACGTATGCTTTGGGTCGTTCTGCCGCTGGCACCAAAGTTCACGTTTTAAGGCCCGATTTTTCGGTTCTTTCCATTAAATTGATTTCCAAAATGCTTATAAAGATACCTTGGCTCCTAATGGATTCAAAAGAAATTATGTTTCCCACGACACTTGCTGCCATACACCTCCACTCTATTATGCTACTTTAACCATGTTTAGCACTACTACATTTTCTTCGTTGAATGCTTCTACTCTTCTCTTCCATACTAAAACTTTTTCTTTGATTCCAAAGATGCAGAACTTACTCCCATCTCAGAATAGAAAATGATTCCAGAAGTCTTGGGCTTTAAAATAAGCTTATTCGCAAAAGGTAGACGCTTTTGCCTATTGACTTCGGAAATCAGAGATTTTTTACGGTCGACTTTGCTTGGTACCCAGCCTTTTTTATGCCACGTCGGACTGCATCCGCCGAAACCGTTTTGAAAAAACTATTCCCTGGGATTGGAGCTGTTCTTCATGGACTGTCATTCTGGAATTACGCTGAATAGACTTAATAACAGCTTTTTGTCCGAGCTATTAACGGAGCTCGGCCGGACAGATCGAGCCTTTGGCAAGATTCTGTCGATAAGGTTTTAGTGATTCATTATTTTTTAAATGGAGGAGTGAGTTCCACCAATTGGGGCACCAATCTCTCTAAAAGAAATATAATAAATAAATATAATATCAAACAGAATAAAATGAAGTTAAAAATTTAGTTAAAAATACATATAAAGAGCTCAAAAATTTGAGTTTGAAATTCGATTTTCATTTTTTTTTTCGGTGTACGCAGATTAGTGCTGTCGAGTGTTTCTACTGTAATTAAATTCAAATACTGTAATTTTCAGCAGGATAGCTTAGCCATAATGTTGTTGTCGCGTTGACCTATACTTAAATGCAGGCTATACACAGAGTTTCACCGAGATAAATTTAAAACTATTTATAGGAATAATCGGACAAAAATGGGTTTTTGTTTTAAAAATGTACGGCACTAAGAATATAACTTTACTTTTTTTGTTACAGTAATGCTTGCAATTATTCAGTACAATATATATGTATGTATGTATATGTATGTGCCTAAGCTTAGGTTTAATACTGCGACTGATTAAAGCTAAATTTGAAATTTGACATTTTGTCGACAGTTTAGCACCTTGCTGTTTTACTGTGTTACTGAAAAATCACTCATGCCTATGTCAAGCAACACTGAAAGTCTATTGGCTTTGCTTTTTGGGACAAACAGTGTCTCTACAGGAAATTTGTGTAATTTCACCCCGACATCAACGGCTACAACAGCCTAATAACATATTTGAAGAAACATTAAATAGTTCAATTGAGTGAAGACATATGCGTTGGGGTATCACAGATTGTCACTGGCATTATAATTTTGCGCTCCGGTTGCGCTTATAGTATTTACATTGTCGTTGTAAAAATCAATTATTGTATAGAAGCGCTTTGTTAAATATAGTTTAAAATATTTTTCAAATTGTTTTAGAAGTTTATCCGATTGCTTATAGTCTCTGCAGACGTATATTGGACGTATATTTTTTAATCTTATAATTACAAACAGCTCTCGATAAATGGTAAATCTTTTACGAATTACATAGAAATTGATTGTATTCCTATTCAACGAGGCTCAATTTATCAAACAATATAAATATTTTCAGTTGTACGTCTTACAAATTAAGGAAAAAGTTAACAAAAACAGAAATAATAATAACAAATAAACACAAAATTCAGCATGTATAGCGATATTACAACGGCCTTCTACAAATCACTAGCGATGATTTAACAACAACAAATGAGAGGTTGCGAATTTATGTCAATGTCAATTTATAACAAGTAAGAAAGCTTTACTCGAGTGTTTTCGACTATATGGTACCCGACCAAATTCGCACAGATCGTCAACATTAGTGTACACTTCAAGTGTTCCAGGCATGTAGTTTTGAAATTGTGACTGTAGTGCACTTTTTATATGATTCAAATCGATCGGTGAGGGTGTCCTAAAAATCCAAAACAAACTGCCTGTAATAAATACAAGAACATGCATAAAATATAAAAAAGTTTCTAGCTATCACAGTCTCTGAGATCTAGGTGTTCATACGGACGTACAAACGAAGAGATTCAATCGACTCGGCTCTTGATTCTTACCAAGAATATATATACTTTATGGCGTCCGCCACGCCTCTTTATGGGCGTTATGTGGGTGTCACAAAGTCATTAGACGATTAGTTCCCTAAGGTTACTCGCGTATAAAAAACAATATTATTTGCGTTACGAAAAATACTACAAATAATCAAACCAAAATTTTAGGAATTTTTACGAATAAACTTGTTTTTCGAAGGGGATATCATTTTTCCTTTATTCAAATTATTTTCAATTTACCGGAAATTATTTATTGGAAATTATTATTATAAATAAAAATAATAAAATTTTGATTAAATCTTTCTTTATAAAGGCCTATGCTTATATTTTCCGACATTGAACGACAAGATTTCACTTAGGTTTTATTATCAAAAGCTATTTTAAGTAGGGTTTTGAAAAACAAGCAATTACAAGCAGGTGAGGAATATATACATTTTTTTGATGGGTTCAATTTTTTTATGTAAATATAATCATATTGAATTAAGCACCCTGTATGTGCGTTCATTGGAAAGCTATTAATTTACATATCTGTCCCATGGAATGTTGAACAAATCTTCAGTAGTTTGAAAGATATAATTTTTGCAATGCATAGATAGAGTTCCTATTTCAGTAAACCAACAGCTACCGTAGAGACACGACACACCGTTAACTCAAGCAAGTAAGAAGAAAGCACACTCGGCTATAGACAACTTCATACCAACCCATGTATTAAAACCTACGACTGATTCATTACTGCACTAAGTTAGTAGTTGTCGTAATTAATTTGTCTAATAACTAAAAATAAAGAAGAAGATGTCAATACACGGAAATAAATAGTATTTAGTCATGCCTGATCAACTGTGAACTATGGTTTCATAGAAGAGGATTCGCTTCGTCGTTAGTTCAAAACATTAACTAAATATTATAGATTTTATTTTTTATACCCTTCAAGAGTATATATATTCTTGATTAGAGTTGACAGAAGAATTCAAATGTGCATGTCCGTCCGCTTTAACCCAAACTAGTATTTCTGTATGAAAAACTTTTTTTGTTTGTCATGCTATACGTAATTTGAGATTACATCACGTATAAGTTTCATCTAAAAGTCAATAATATGTACAATTATCAAATTATGTCAATCGAATAACATGTATGCATTTTTCAATTCAAAGTATTATTAAAAATTTAAAGTCCGGTACTCATAGGGTACTGAGGGTAGAATAACTACATTGTGACATCAAATATGGTATATGTAACCCTCATAAAAAGGCGTGGCCGAACTCGCGAAATATGTATATTCTGGGTTAGGAATAATAGTCAGAACTGGCCGGATCGGACCACTATTTCATAAAGGCAAAGATAGTTTCACTTTCTTCTTTTTGTTATTTCTTGTTTTGTCGCAGAGGGCATATAATTTTCAACAATTTATGAGGCGTGGCAGACTCAACATAGTTGATCAGCATCGACAAGAAAAAAAATCTGCATATCCGTCTGTCCGTCTATTTTAACCCAAACTAGTCTCTCAGTTTAAAAGCTATATCAACAAAACTTGGTATACACACTCCCTATTCCCATATGCTGCATATACGTCGGAACAGGCCAGATCAGATCAGTATATCATTGCCACTCATACTGCCATAGGGACAATCGACCCAAATTGGTGATTTTTCTTTGTTGATAATCTCAAACTAACAGGATTTGGGTTTAGTAATGATTTAGACGTCTCATAAAAATTTGGTCGAAATCGGATTCAGGATTTGAGTTTAGTAGTGACATATACGTATCATATACATTGAAACAATCTACAGAAAATAAAGTTTTCGTATGAAAAGTATTCTTCTAAGACTGCAAAGGTATGAAATCTTCTTCCCGTTGAAGATAACCTTGCTTTCTTGTTTATTTCTAATTTTTTTTAAAAATTGGTTTATGCTTCATTACTGCTCAACATTACTGTTGTCAAAATTGTATAAGCACATACGCCTTGCTTCAAAATATGAACACATACATATATGTTCATCTTGGCCAACATTGTTCGTACATATGTCAGTTATTTATACTTCCGCTTCGTAGTGTTGTTTTTTAAAGTGCCGTGCTCGCTTTCTGGAAGCACGCAAATTCAAAATAAATGTGATATTCTTGCAAGTAATGGATATAGACTGGCTAAAAAATTAAAATAACATTAGAGGAGATTAAGCAAATAAGAAATAACATATTAAAGAGAGAAAAAACATTGTCAAAAATATTCATGAAAAATAAGAAATTTAAGTTATCTTAGGTCAACCACAGATTTCATATCCCTCTAAGATTTTACGAAAAGTTTTCCATTTTGACTGATCGTGCCTTTATAATTAATAGTAGCAGGTACGTCTTCTTGTATGAATAACTGCTTGGGAAAATCAAATAACTTGGGCTAATAATAGCGACGGTGTGCAAAATTAATTATAGCTATATGCATGTGTATACATTAGAGTGGACCTAAATAATCGATTTTACAAAACCGTATGATTTGCAAATAATGAAAAAAAGTGTTGGGACCAAATCAGGGCCCCGAGTGGTTCGGGGTTGATCATTTATGTTAGAACAATTAAAGCTGATTTACAATTTTGAAGTAAATAGTATAATTATAAATATACATATGTTTCGAATGCTCTTGAGCAGTACTTGTTTTTGCAAGTGTGCGCAAATGTGTGAATCATTTTCGCAAATAAAAAGCTCCAATAGTACCACATAATCGCCTTGCTTGTAATTCGATTTCAGTGCCTCAAGAAAAAATCTGTTGTATTTTTATACTCGGTGCCCATTGGGTACCAAGAGTATATTGACTTTGTGACAGCAGCAAATGTATGTAACACCCATAAGGAGGCGTGGCCGGCCCCATAAAGTATATATATTCTGACTCAGGATCAATAGCAGAGTCGATTGAAACATGTCCGTCTGTCCCTCTGTCCGTATGAACACACAGATCTCGGAGACAATAAGAGCTAGAGACTTAATTTTTTTTTGCAAAGTGTTTGTATTAGTTGCAGGCAGATCAAGTTTAGTTGGATTTTTGCCATGCCCCCACCGCCTCCAAAAATCGATAAAAACCATTTTGAGCACACCCAGCCAATCTCCATGACTAAATTTTGGTACAAAGTAAGAATATGTTTGCTTGACCGTTTTGGTACAGATCGGATAATTAACATGGAAGTTATACACATTTCAAATACCAAAAGTTGAGAGGCGTCTCTATAGCGGTAGCATGGTTGTAGTCATATGATAAACTGCTGCTACTGCTGTTGTTGCCATTTCATAAATTGCTATCGTTGATTTATTTAAGACTGTGCGTCAAGTGATGTCTGATCTTGCTCAGCAATAGCACTGAAACTTAGTGTGTGAAGTTGGCTTTGTAGACCACATTGTGCAGGTGTGTTGCCATTTCTAGCAATTGAAACGCCAGGAGTGTTTTTATTAACTGTGGGAGTGTTTTTTATTGATTTATTTTTCAATTCAATTTTACAAGTATAAGTAAAACAACTAGGGAAGGCTACAGTCATGTGCACCCGACAGTAAAATACCCAGGACCCTTGAATAAAATATAACTGTACTTATGTTATGTATCGAAATAAAAATTTGGAATAAACTGCTCGCGCTACACACCCGCTTTCTCTCGTTCTTACTCGCATCGCTCACTCATACTGACCTACTCCTTCGTGCGTTTGTATATTTGACTGTTTTTATAAATATGTATATGAAAGCATTGTGTTGACAGCTACGGGTCAGCTGACGCCCAACTGATTTTACCGTGAAAATTGATAACTTTTTTGTTTCTTAATCAATCGATTCAATTTTCAGGATTGTTTTATATTGATGCTTAAATGTTCCCTACAAAATTACGCTTATCTTATTCTTCCCACAAATGGGGTTTATATCTAGAGATTGAGACGGCTGTGCCAAAGTATCTTTTACATGATGACAAGCCAATTATGAGCCAAATATTGGGTTGTCAAAGATCTAATACCGCTTGTCAAGATCTTTCAAATGATATATAATACTGTGTAGCCGTTTGTAAATAGTCGCGAAATTCAAAAGACAAAGGCGGAAAAGGAAAAAGGAGAAAAATCGCATATTTGACAACCTAATATGTAGATATAAAGTTCCATATTATGAATCCTACACGTATATCAATAATATATGTATATACTTTGTCGGGTCTACCATGCCTCTTGAAGTCCGTTTCAATTCCTGGCTAAAACTAATATACCCTTTTTAAGGTATAAAAACCTCTTCCCATCGAAGTATTAAGTCTTCTGAGGCTCTCACTTATCGAAAACAAAACCACTTAAAGAAGAATTGAATGAGGACCTGACCAAAAAATAAGAATATTATGTTGAGAAGGATAGATAGATAAGAAAACTTTTCAGGTTATCTATTTTAAATTCGAAAGGATTTTTTCTACAAAGTGATTAGTAGTTTCTTTTACTAATTTAATTTTTAGGACAGTAATATCGGTAACTTCTACACTCATTGGCCAACATTGCATTTCAGCTTCATTTGATTGTAACTCGGATTAATGTCCTGTTTGTTGTGGTATCATACAGTTTACATTGTCTGTAACTGATATTTTAGACGACTTCATTTAGCATGCTGTCACTTAAAACGTTTTACCTTTTGGAACTTTTTCTTTTATTAGGGACTAAAAATAACTTAATGTTTTATTTATTTCTATTTTTTGGCATTTTCCACATGGTAATAGCCAATTTTTTCCTAAATTCAATCTGACACAAATGTCATTTTGCGATTGTTGCTGCACCAAATATAAAAGAGATCACTACCATAAATTTCGAACTTTCCTGAATATCGTGAATTTTTTAGAAAAGAGGGATGAACAGGAAAAGGTATTAATTAGGGATGACGAACGACATTTATTTGTACGAATTAAAGTATTCACTTTTTGTGTCCAGACGATGGGTCGTTAGTTTTATTTCATGAAACACAGGGGACTCTTATTAATTTTTACAAAATTACGCATATGTACATACATAAGTTAGACTCAACCTGAAGGACAAGGCTACACATACAAAAATCTACTATATACAGTGAATACTAACTGGTTGCTCGCACATATAATTTTTATTTTCACGCACAAAAGTAAATAAATGTGGCGCCAATTTCTCAATCCTAAGTAGCTGATCTATTGTGTGCTTGTAAAAGCTTCCAGAAGCTTTAATTAAACCTTTATATTTTTCTTTGTAAAGCTTTTACATGTAAATGTGCATGTCCGTCAGTTGTAAAGCTATTTCAAACTTGGTATAGTCCCTATGCCCATCGGCTGTATATAAGTTGGAACAGGCCGGATCGGATCACTATATCATATAGCTGCTAAAGAATCGATCGGTCAAACATGGTAGTTTGTATGAAATTAAATGTTTGTCTGCTGAGCTATTTGGCTGAAACTTACAAAATTTGAGTTTAGTGACAACTTTTATATCTCATATAGATTTGGTTCCAATCAGACAACTATATTGTACAGCTGCCATTGAAACAATCCACCGAAAATAAAGTTTTTGTATGAAAAGTTTGCGTCTAAAACTGTAAGGGAATGGCGTCTTCGGCAGGGTGAAGATAAATTTGAATATTACTCTATCAAATTTATCTTGATGTTGTCTTACAATAATTTGCATTATCAAAGTGACATTTTGAAATTGCTGAATTGTGTCAGAAGAACTTTAACAGAATCAACTAAATTTTTTCAATACCGCAAGCTTGAGAGATTGCATTTACTGAAGAATCAGATACTGGCTGCGTTGGCTGTTGTTTATATGCAGCCTAGATGCCCACTCTATCTTCTGGCCAAACTAATAACAATGGGTTAGATGATGCACAAAGGGTCACAAAATATTTACCGAACTAACTCCTCCAAGTTGCTAGGTGCCAGAAGCCGCAAATAAGGAAGTATATTAGTAGGCTGGATAATTATTATTTTTTTATTTTATAATCTTAACTATGATATAATTAATAGAAATAGAAATATAGAATATATTATTTTTTAATATAAACTACTCCTTCAACTTTTTAAAAATGAGTTTTGGTAAAATAGCATGGCTAAATCTCCAATAATGGACTAACGCAGCAGTTTTTGACTTTCTATAGACATAACATTATAGCTAAAGCACTAAAATTCTCAACTGATCTTGTTGGCAAATGATAATGATCATTTTTGCTTGTAACGGCCAAGAGAAGGCGTGGTTGATCTCAGTTCGGGACTTCAACCTGTAACCATAAGAAACTTAAAAGCTGTAGAGTAAAGAAAGAAAACAAGGAAAATTGCATTATTTCATAGTGTGATCTAAAACAATAACTCAGATTAAGTCAATTGTCGAAACTGGGAAGTGTGTTTAGGTTTGTAGGGTTTCGTGACACCATAAATCTTACACCAACGCCATAATTTTAAAAAGGTACTGTGAAAGTTCTGTTGTCCAATTCGTATAAAATGGATGGTTGTGAAAAATATTTCACATGCTGTGAGACTAACTCTTGATTCAGGTCGTCTGCTATAATTCATTTTTCAAATTTTATTACAGATCAAGCAGCAATAGTAGCGCAGCAACAACGGCAGTCCCATCGGATGCTAACAAGATGGTGCACCACAATAATGATGATATTATGAACAGAATTCCTCTTAAATCTTCTAGTGGATTGGAAGATGAAGAGAAAAATGACAGCGAACGAATGGATGACTCTGCTGTTGCTGCGGAGGCACGTCGTGAACAAATGTAAGACAAAAAAAAAGGAAAATTTTTTAATGGAATACCGAAGATTTCTTACTCGTTATTTTTCTCCAACCTCAATACCTATTTTGCAGCCGTGTGAATGTTCTTGCCTGGATGAAGAAGCTAACAATTGTACTCATTTGTTTTATAGGCATTGCCTTGATTTGTTATGTTATATTTAGCCTCTGCTTTAATGGTAAGTGAATATAAGATAACATAAACTAGATACTGGGTTGGGCTAGCGGGTATTAAATAATATCTCTAAGTGTCTTCTCATATGGCAACTAAATTAAATATGCAACTCATATGCAACTACCTTTATATGTACATACGTCAA
This sequence comes from Zaprionus obscuricornis, assembly GCA_037044475.1. Taxonomy (NCBI): domain Eukaryota; kingdom Metazoa; phylum Arthropoda; class Insecta; order Diptera; family Drosophilidae; genus Zaprionus; species Zaprionus obscuricornis. The sequence continues at coordinate 4,426 of JBAMBR010006075.1, read as the reverse complement.
GTGCGACTACAACAGTAACAGCACGACGAGATATGCTCTACATAGGCTTTGCATGAATCTTCTTGTGCTCCATTCAATTTCGTGCAGCTTGCATTCTTTTAAGTTAAATTATTCTATTGCGGCTCCAAATTCTATTGACAAAAACTCTTACACCTTAACTTACTAAACAACAACAATAATAGACTGGCCAAAGTCGACGCCCCTGCGAAAAAACGACACCAACTGTAGTTATGCAACTACAACCGCACCTGCAAAAGCGACGACTACAACAATTGCTACAGTAGTAGCTATAATTGGAGCAGAGCCTACAACGGTAACGACCCCACCTGCACCATCAACAACTTCAACTTCAACTTTAAGAACAACTATCACAACAACAGACAGCACACCAAATAATACAACTGCAACAACAACAATAAATTATACAATCCCAAGAAACCATATCATATCATTTACTTCAACAGATGGGCAACAGTTACCAAATGGAAGCAACTACTTTGATGCACAAACAGATCAACACGCAGGAAATATATTATCCACACCCTCTGTGGAAGCATCAACATTACCAACGACTTCATCGCCATCAGCCACAACAATAATAAGCGAAGTTAACAAGAACTTTAAATCGAAATTGGGCATTTTTAAGCATGCGGCGGTGTGCTCTGATGCTTCTGTTTGTAGTCAAGTTGGCAGGTATATAATGTTTTTACCTTTATTTTAATATAAGATTGACAAAAAAATTTCTTTCGGTATGCCGCACTTTTGAACAAAAACTTCATAGCTGGTCGATCCTTTGACAGCTGTTACTACATAAAGTATATCTGAACCAAAAGTTGTCCATATAAAACTTTAACTTAAAACGGTTGCTTACTAAATTATAGATAAGACTCACTCATTTGAACCAAATATGATTAAATCAATTCATTATTGTAAAATTGATGTCCGCATATCTTTTACTTCGAGATCTTTAATGTTATCAACGAAATCAAAATCAATTTTTAAATGCATCTGATTAAACGTTATTATTGGCCACACTGATTACTTTTAGTTTTCATTCGTTTGTGGGTCTCATTAACAAGAACAGGAAAAAGTCGCATACTCCCTATGCCAATAAGCTGTATATAAGTCCGAACCGGAATGGATAGCTATATCATATGGGTGCCATAGGAACGATTGGCCGAAAATGATGTTTTTGTATTGTTTATTAAGCTATCTGGATGAACTTACAGAATTTGAGCTTAGTGATGACATATACGTCTTATGTAAAACAAGAAAGCAAAGTTATCTTCGCTGAGCCGAAGATTTCATACCTTTGCAGTCTTACAAATAAATTATTCATACAAAATCTTAATTTTCGGTCGATTGTTCCTATGGCAGTAATATAACTGCCATATGGAGTCTTTTACATGTCGATTGTGGGCAACTTATGAAGAATTTATTTATTTATTTGCGATGGTGTTTTGGTGTTGGTGTTTTGAAATATTGTATGTCTTATATGATTTAGTCTATTGCAGTTGTTTAGCAGGTGTTCTATGGATATGATTTCATTGAAAAGGGGGCATAATCTGGGAGATTGATCGATGTAGTAGGTGTGGGTTATTTTTGTGTATCCAAGTCTTTGTCTACCTATTACTATTTGGTCTCTTCGCGAGAGATGTAATGGGTTGTGTTTGAAAATGTGATAGTTGTTGAGATTGTTGGAGTTTTTTTTTTTTTTTTTGATGTTTTGATTATGTTCGATTGTAGTTTTGTAAGATATATATTTTTTAAGTATTTTTTTATGTGTTGTGTGTTGAGATTTTCTATCGTAAGTAGGCGTTGTCTTGTTGCGTTTTTTGTGGAGATGTCTGCTAGTTCGTTGCCAACTATCCCTATTTGACCGGGCACCCAAAATATTTTAAATTTGGGGAATGTAGCTTGCATAATGCTACGGGCTTATGATGGATAGTGATCGTCGTTGTTGGTGTTGGTTATTGCGTCTATTGCGCAGTCTGTGCAGATGCAAAATTTGCCTTGCTTGAGGAGTATAAGGGCAGGAGGTATGACTTTGGGGGTACAATTTTGTTTGTTTATGCTTAATATTTGGGTGTAGGGTGAGCTTCTCGACAAGTTGGTTGTACGCTATAACAAATAGGACAACTGATAGTGGTGAGCCCTGAGGGATGGCGTTCTGAAGGGTATGGGAGATAGAAAGGTTAGTGTTTATTCGTACTGCTATTTTTCTATTAGTCATGTTTTCTATGTAGTGTGTTATTTTCGGTCCCGTTCTCCATTCTGTAAGTTGATCAAGTACTCAGTGTATTCCGATTCTGTCGAAAGCTTTTGCAAAGTCCTGGGATATTATAGATGCATGGTTTTTTCTTGAGTTCGATTTAGCTAGTGAGTGGTCTATTAAGTAGACCGTCTATAGCTGATTTCCTCTTTTTGAAACCGGTTTGACAGTTTTGTATTAGTTTATCGTTGGAATTAAGCCACTCCAGTAGCTTTGCTATTATTTTGTCTAGTAGTTTTGATAGGGGTGAGTTTAGGGATATGGGACTGTAGGAGTTTATTGTGGTTTTGTCTGTTTTGGATTTTGAAATTGGGATTATGATGCTATTTTTGTAGGATTGGAAAATGTACTTGCTTAGTATTGTAGCAGGACAAACCTGATCAAGCACTGTAAATATGTATATACATTAAGTTTATAGACCTAGAATAATAGTGTAATTAACATAGTACTGTAATTAACATAAGACTGAGCATTTATGTTATTAACATTAACATAAGACGGTGCCTGGTGAGCGTGAGGAGCAGTTGATCGTACAATAGCGTAAGGTACAGACATAGAAAAATAAAGGTTCGGAAGAACAACAATCTTATTGTCTTTAACTACAGTTATTTGGAGTATAAGTGTATTGGTCACCCTACAGTATGGAGTTTTGAAGTTTAACTATTCGGCATTTTAATTTTCTGTCAAATTTTTTTAGCATATTATAATTTATTCTGTCGAGTCCAGGTGTATTGCCTTTTAAGGTATTTAGAGCGGTTATGAATTCGACTACAGTTATTTACTTTTTTATTTGTAGGGCTCTTTTGGTGGGGATGTGTGTGAGGTTGTTGTTTAGTGAAGTTTGTTTTCAGTTTGTGAATGTGTTTTAGAAGTTGTCGCCTTTAGATGCGTTTGAAAAGTTAGTGCATAGTAATTCTGCTGTTTCCGATTTGTTAATTGTAATTTGGCTTGTGCGTGGGTTGTGAATACAGTGAATGCGTTTTTGGGGGATTAACTCGTTTGATATTACCCCATATTATATTATGTTTTAGGTGAAATGTTTATTTTTAGTGTGTGCCATTTTTTTATTTTATCGTGTTGTAGTTTCTGGAGGTCTTTGTTCCACCATGTGACATTGCGGGTTTGTGTTTTAGGATGTGTTTGTGGGATAGTGTTATGTGCACTGGAGATTTTTTTTTAATTGTGGCTGCTGTTTGTGCTAATGTCTAATTGTGCATAATATTCTTTTCTTAGAGGTAATAAAATATATGATCGTATCTTATTTTAAGGGATTCTGGCAGGGTGAGTGAACCGAAAGTTATAATTATTAATCCAGTTTCCACCAAGCTCTGTTATTCTTTTTTTTTTTTTTTTAATATTTTGAGTACTTCGGTTACGTTTTGATGTTTTAGCTCGTTAAGGATTTCTGTTTCCTCGATGTTTGGTAGTTCGTTGCAGTAAATCACTCATTTTGTAAAGTTTAATGTTTTGTGTTCAGTGGCAGTGACTTCAATATCTACCATTTGTAGACAATTTTTTATTTTAATCAATAGTGTGCCTGTGCCAGTCTTTTTGCATGATTCGACTTCTCCTTCACATGTGTAGAAAATTGTTTTTCTTTAATTAGGAATGGTGAGATGTTTTCGAATGATTTGTTATCTGTTCTGCTGCATTTTAAAGTTTGTATGATTACGGTAAATTATTATTGTTGTTGGTCTTTGAATGTCAGGTGGCTTGTCGATGTTGTTGTTATAGAGCTTGTGCTCGTCACTTAGATATATTTGTTGCTGTATATATTTTGTTGTTCTTTACTTTTTGTGTTCTCTTTTGTGCACTTGTTTGTTTTTGACTAAGCTGCTAAGCTTTTAGTTGTTTTCTTTTTGGGCACAGCGGGAATGTAGAAATAACATTTCGTTTCTCGACGAGGTTTGAAGTGGTATTGATTATGAAGATTATGAATATTTATTTGGTAGAAAAGATCGTATGAATTATATTTTTTATAGTAAGAATTTATTAAGGAATCTGTGAAATTAGTCAAACTAGTACATGTGAGTTTTTTTTAGTTTTTTATTTGTAACTCTATTTGTTATTAATAGGATAAGAAACACTAGAATTTTTGAATTTTCTTTTGTTGTTAAATTTTTATGGAGGGTGAAAGCACTAAGCATATAATAT
>JBAMBR010006074.1:57799-75866 GCA_037044475.1 Zaprionus obscuricornis | reverse complement strand
AGAACATAGGCAAAACGAATGTAGTAGGTGGCAGAGCAGTGCTTGGCAGGGGGGGGGGGGGGAGGTGAAGTTGAGGGAGTTGTCGCACTGGTATAGCCGCCATAACAAATTGTTAGGCTATGACCTCGAAAACATTTGCCATTTGCCAGTTGTCTTCGTAACGTTCCTTGATAAAAAGTAGTTGGAGAGAGAGGTAGCATAAGCTGTAGGCTAGGATAGGAAAGTAGTTGGATTCGACAACTTCAAACTTGGCCTGCAACAGTAACAGCAACAGCAACAGCAACAGCGGCAGTTATGTGGCTACTTTTCGTAGGTGTAGACAGCAAACTCAATACTCCTCTGGCGTCCCTATGCTCCTTTACCGCCATGAACTATACTTCCTTTTTTTTTTTTTGCTCTTTTTGCTGGCTGACTGTCTACGTTCCTCATAACCGTTACACGTGTCATAACTTGCTTATTATAATTTTCCTTTTTATTTTTTTTTTGCATGCTCCTAAAGTTCTTTCGCTTTTCTTGAACTGTTTTTTTTTGTTGTTTCGCCAAGTTGTTGGGTTGCTCGTTTTGGGCTTTTTCATGTGATAATTGCGGCGCATGAATTACAATTAATTCGTGACGATTCGTGCAAGAGCTTTGCGCCCATTCAGACAGCCCTAGAGACAGGTGCAGGGGGGCGGCGGCAGGTAGACAGACAAAACCAATGCACACATAGACATTGAGAGAGAGAGAGAGAGAGAGAGAGCGAGAGAGAGGGGAGGGGCGGTAGGTAACTGCCTTTTCGACTATAGTTACTGTCGGGAGTAAAGCAACGTTCGCGTCCGTGTCGTTAGCAGCGCCTGTTTATTATTCCGTTAATTCTCTCCACCAAAACCTCCTCTCTCCCTTCTCCAGCTACTAACAAACAAAAAAAAAAAAAAAATCCTCACCAGTTTCTACTCCAACTGCTCTACTCCCCCGCCAATATTGCTGTCGTGTTTTTTTTTTTTTTCCTGGCAGGCAACTCTTTTGGTTATTGTGGCTATGCGACATGCAACGCGGCGGTGACATCGCCAAAAACAGAAACCTGAAAATCCAACTATCAATGCGAGCTCCAAACACACACAGTAAGAGAGTGAGAGAGAGAGAGAGAGCGTGTGAGAGATAGAAAGAGATAGAAAGGGTTGAACTGTAACCAAAAACACGCACACTGTGACAAAGCTTCTCGAACGCCAATCAACTGAATTTTAATGTTACTGCTTTTGTGGTAAACAGCCAAGGGGTAAAGTATCCCTACCATGGGATACTTTTCCTAGTACATAACAGTGAGAAGAGCAGCGAACGGGTGCTGTACAGAATGATGTGTTACGAGATATTAAAGAGTTTGCTATCGAGACTTTTTGGGAATATGTATTCAGAAAAATCTTCTTCTAGATGCGCAAATACACTTTCTGCTCCCACAAATAATGCCAAAATGTCTCAGCACATTGAGCACAGCAGGTGCTGCTGCTGCTTATCCTGCTTGCCCTGCCATTTTTTCATTTTGTGGGTGACAAAATGCTTTGTTAATTTGTGTCGTAAGCGAATCACCTCAATCAGTTGCTTTTGTCCCCAATGCCGGATGACTTTAACTTCATTAAGTTTGAACGCAAGTCTAAAAGTGAAAAGAAAAGGAAAGCTTTGCACAAATTGTGAAAATCCTGTGGTTCGTAACCTAACCGCAAATGCTGCTTAAAATCCGCATCAATCTTTCTCTCATTCACTCTCTGTGTGTGACTGTAAGAACTCCAACTGTGTCTGTGGGGTAGCTGTGATAATTTGGGTGCCGCAGTCACCACGGGAAACATAATAATACATCCGAAAATCAGTTGTTATTATTGTTAAGCGCATAAACGATACACACATAGCACACACACAGCTCACAATTTACTACTATATACTACCATCCAACCATTCATGCATCTATCCAACCATCCTTCCGTTCTGTTTCGACTTCATTCGACTCTGCACCCATCCGGAACTGTGCGCGCACTTCGGCGGCATAATCACAGTAATCATAAGCTAGTTCAGTGACTGAGACTGAGACTGTGTCTCAGTAATAGAAGTTAGAGGGTTGATTTTGCAAATACCATTAGGATATCATATACTACTATTCTATATCCATAACCCATATCCCATATCCATATCTATATCCATATCCCATAACATCCCCTACTGCATACAGAGTTCTTCTACTGATTGTTGTTGTTGTTGTTATGTTTTTTTTTTTTACGCTGACTCAATGAAAATGTTTTGTGCAATTGCGGCTCATAAAATCACAGCGGGTTAGCGTCTGGCTGCGGCTTCCACTCTATCTCGAAACTCCTCTATATATATAGAGAAACAAAAACTTTAGTCAGTCGAAACTTGAGAGAACGAATGCAAATTCTTGAATTCAATTCAAATTCAAAGCGATGACAACAGCAATAAAAATATCAATGTGCAAAAACACAGAAATAAAAATAAAAAATGCACCCACCCAGCCACCAAAAACACACAATGAACTGCAAAATGAAAGACAGCTAAAGGAGTCAAACAGCTCAACGGGATATAGGCAATAGGGGGAATGGAAGAAAGAGAAAGAGAAACAGATTTCTACCTATAAAATGCTAATTGGGTGCGAAACTTCTCTAAGCTCACACTGTGACTTTGCCAAATTCTTAACCAAAGGGTGAATGAGCAAATTTTTATTTATAACAAGTTTTTTTTTTTTTTTTTTGTATTTTGGAGGTATTAATTTTAGTGGTATCTTAGTGTCATAACTTGCTGCAGCTGTTCTTTAATTATTTAAATCTATTTCAACTATTTTCATTATTTTTTTTATGTCAGCTATCCTCACTATGCTTAGTATCCTAACTAATTTAGATCCAGGATATTGAAGATAGTATGCATTGACTATCTTCAATATCCTGAATCTATTTTTATTTTTTTATTCTCTCAATTCATAATATTCTATATCTGCTGACGACTAGCAATATTTTTTCCCAATACTCTATATTATCCCAAGTATCCTTACTATATTTACAATCCTAGTTATTCTATCAATCCTTACTCTTCAATTTATATTCTTAGAATAGCTTACTCTCTTGGCTATCCTTCTTATCCTAACTAACCAACTTTTCTTAATTATTTGAACTATTCCCAAAAAAATATCCAAACTTAGATCTGCTGAAGACTGTCATTACTTTCCTTATACTCCTTAGTATCCTAAGTATTCTTAGTTTTCTAGTTATCCTGAAAATTTCTACTATACAAATTATATTCTAACACTATCCTGTCTCTCCTAGCTATCGTAAATCTACCAATCATTTTATAGCAATCTTTCGCATCTTTTGCCTTAGTAAACGTTAAAAGTTGAAAAAATAATTGACTTTTCGTCCAAACAGTTAAGAAAATCAACCTAACTTTAGCTTTCGCAAATGATCCAATTCTTTATGTTTTCGGTGTTTTTCTCCTTACGTTTCATGCACATTTTCATATTGTGTTTCTTTTCATTTTCTTTTTCTGTTTTTTTTCTGTTATATTTCTTTTTTTTTTTTTTGTTATTTTTTAGTATTTTCTTTCTTATCATTCTTAATCAGACAGGATGCTTTTACCGGACGTCGTATGTATATGAAGTGCACGTAGATCCTTTTGCTGTATACAACGCAGAACAGAGAGCAGAAAATGGAGAATGGAGAATGTTGAACATGGAACACGCACACATAAAGTCGCTCATCTTATCTCTGTCTCTTGCTAACTCTATGTCATTGTAGAGCTGACTCTTTCTCTGCAGGACTTTCCATGTGTATGTGTGTGGTGGCGTCATCGCCTTCGTGTCTGAAGCAATGTTAGTCGAAGGGGCACGTAATCCATTTGTTGTTTGTCCATGTCCATCTCTGGGTAACCGAAGCTCAAGTCCAAAAATTGTATGAGAAGTTCAATGGTAACATGGCTCCGGGAGGATATGAATAGTAAGGGAAGAGTATAACAACAAACAGAGGCGAAGCATTGGGTGAAGCAGAGTGGGGGAGAAGGTAGCAGTAGGAGTACGTTATGTGTGCATTGGACACAACTCAATTGGTTGAATTCTCTATGCTCAGGACTTTGCTTCAGTCTCTGTCTGTATAGTATGTAGTATGTGTCCCTCTATGTGTGTGTGTGTGTGTGTGTGTGTGTGTTGTGCTCACATTTCAATGCTCTGTTAATGATCAGAGACCAGCGAAACGAGTTAGCTGCCATTCTGCCAAATTCTGTTGTTGCTGATGCTGCTGTTGCTTGCTTGCTGCTGTTGCTGTTGCTGTTGCTCATGTTGTTGTTGTTTTGTTGTGCAACTGACGCACATTGCAGGATGTGATGAGTGTATGTCCTTTGCATATATACTATATATGTCTATGTCTATGTCTATGTCTGTGTATTGAAGGAGTGGTCCGTTTGGTCTGCTTGCTCGTGCCTGGACACATTTCCGCTGCAGTTGCCTTCAAAACAAGGATGAAAATTGTGAGGAGTACGAGAACGAGAACGAGAACGATGCGAGAGGACAACTTTGCAATTTGAGCGCTCGCATGGCATATTAATGGAACTCGCTTGAACTGACCAACAACTGGGCTTTGCTCTTTGTATATGTGTATGTGTGGGCGTTGTAGAAGTCATAGTGGGCGTGGATACGTTGGCAGATAACTTTGATATCGCAGTTGTTGTTACTGTTGCTGTTGTCGCTGACTCTGCTGTTGCGAGTCTCTGTCGTCGCCATTTAGTTCATTAGAGCAAAAATGTTGTGATGTTGCACATAAACAAGATACAAACACACACACACACACACACGCACACACGCATACATATACATATATAGACATGCATAGTAGGTATAGCAGGCAGTAGTTGGCAACAGTTGCACGGGGTAATGCGGTTGATTTTGTGGGGGATGCCACTACTGCTGCTGCTGTTGCCATTGCTGTTGCTGCTGTCACTTAGCCTGAATCTTCCCCCAAAACTGTTTCAACTACTTGACAACGCATTTACGTGATTAATCAGTTGGCCACGTGTGCAACTATATTCTCGCGTGTATCTGTATCTCTGTCTCTGTGTCTCTGTCTATGTCTCTGTATGTGTGTAGCATATGCTTCTAAGTCATGCAAAGCGCTCGAAACGTTTTAATTGCCCAACGACATTCATGAATTTGCACCGTTTGTGTGTGTGTGAGGGGAAAATGCACTCTCGCAAAACTACATCTACAACTACTGCTGCTACGTTCGAGTACAAGCCACATGTGCCACATGCCACTTGCCACTTGCCACATGTACCGCATTGAGCTGCATGAGAAAGGTAAATACTTTTTGTGTATACCCTACAAAACTAGTAGCTGCTATGAGCGTATCGGGTATGCCAAAAATTAAGTGAAACGCAATTGTAATTTATTTTTTTTAATATAAAAATAAATAAAATATTTTAATATAATTATATAATTATTTAATTTAATATTATTATTTTAATGAAAATAAAAAAATAATAATTTTTTTGTTTTAATTAATTTAATTTAATTAATTTATTTAATTTATTTAATTTATTTAATTTATTTAATTTATTTAATTTATTTAATTTATTTAATTTATTTAATTTATTTAATTTATTTAATTTATTTAATTTATTTAATTTATTTAATTTATTTAATTTATTTAATTTATTTAATTTATTTAATTTATTTAATTTATTTAATTTATTTAATTTATTTAATTTATTTAATTTATTTAATTTATTTAATTTATTTAATTTATTTAATTTATTTAATTTATTTAATTTATTTAATTTATTTAATTTATTTAATTTATTTAATTTATTTAATTTATTTAATTTATTTAATTTATTTAATTTATTTAATTTATTTAATTTATTTAATTTATTTAATTTATTTAATTTATTTAATTTATTTAATTTATTTAATTTATTTAATTTATTTAATTTATTTAATTTATTTAATTTATTTAATTTATTTAATTTATTTAATTTATTTAATTTATTTAATTTATTTAATTTATTTAATTTATTTAATTTATTTAATTTATTTTTATATATTTTATTTATTTTTACATTTTTTTGCAACATTTTTATATTTTTGCTGATTTTTCAAGCCTCTTAATGATCTCGCACCTGAAACAAAGCATTATTTTTTTCTTATTGTTATATTCAAATATTTTCGAGAATCTTACGCTACGTTTAACTCTCACTTTTGGAGAATGAGAATGAGAATGAGAATGAAAGCAAACCAAATGATGCAGAAACTGTTTAAATTCGCATGTTGCATTGTTCTGTCTCTTTGTCGCTCTCTGTCTGTCTGTCAAGTTGTGTGACACCAAACAACTGCAGAAAATTCCAAAAAGAATTTCAATTTCAATTTTTCAATGCGAATGTGAATTCGAAAATGTTTTTGGTTTTTTTTTTTTGTTCTTTTTAAGTTTAAATTTTGAACTTGAAGAAGATCGAAGAGTGTTTTTTTTTTTTTTGTGGGCAGTGTGCAAAATTGTTACGTGCTAAAAATTATAGTAGAAACAACTGACATAACCGCAACTTGTATTGTGGCAGCGTGTGAATGCAACGTCAGGTGCAGGTTCTATGTTAAAGATTATTTGCTATCTCTATCTCTCTCACTCTCGACTTGCACTTGAACTCTGACATATGTAGGCAAAGTCATGTCGCACTCTCTGAGCTAGCGAAGCATTTAACCAAACTAATTTTCCCATTAGAGCCAACACTTTGAGTCGCATTTCGGGGCGCATAAAACAACACATTACTGCTTACCGCAAAATGTTGCAAGTCCCTAACGTAGAGCTTCACTTGATCGCCGATCATGCGCAACATACATATTTGCGCCTAGACTTTGCCTGCATAATTCTTCCTCTGCCTCTTTCGTTTCTTCTCTTCCTTGCTCTCGCACTTACGTTTTCTGCCTGCCTTACGCGCTTCCTCTGTTGCTTTTTTGCTCTTTCTTCTTCTTCTTCTTTTGCTTCATCTTCGTCTTGTTCTTCACGTCCTCTTGCTCAGCTAATTGATCGGTTCCAAATGGTCGATCGCACGTAACGGCCGCATATGTGATCGCTGCGCGCGAAATATAGACGAAAACGACATTCGGCTATGCGATCGTATCACGCGATAAGCCACTGACTCTGCACCTCTTCACCTCCACCTCCACCTCCATCAACTTTTTCTTATTCTTTTCGCCCGCCCATCCCTCTAAAAGAGCATTTAATAAAAAAAAGGTAGCCCAAGACTCAGTCTCTTTCGCTTCATCTCTTTCACTCTCGTGCTGGGCTCATTGAGGCGTCACTTGAACGCGATCATTCGTATATTGCATAGCAGAGGGTTCAATTTATTCACCATCTACATCTACATCATCATCATCATCTTCTTCTTCTATTTCTCTTTAATGTTTAGCTAATTTTCTAAGTAGATATTATCGCATAACCGTGAAATAGATCACTTTGATCAAAATTTCGCTTGATCTTTTTTTTTTTTTTTTTTCATTCTGTCTACAGTTTTGCAGATCTTATGTGTTGTCTGTGCAAAACTATTTGATGAGTTGTGCTTGTGAGTTTAATTTGAGTTGATCTTAAGCAGATCTTCAGTTGATCTTAAGTTGATCGCAACTTGAGTAGCACTTGGCGAGCAGCTTGAAAGTCTGCCTGCTGTAGATCCAAGACTTGTGCTATGTCTAGTTATAATTCATTGTCATTATCATACAAAAAAAAAAAAATATCATTCGCAATATTTGAATTATTGGTAGTCCTAAAACCTAACTACATTAGAAAATTACTTGGCGAATATTGAAAACGCATTAGTTTGATAGCTTTATCTGCTGTTGTCGTTGTCGTTGTCGTTACCCTTGAGAGTAACAGCAGCAACCCTCTTACGGACGGTTGGACAGAGTTAGCAGTACCAGGAAAAACTACGACTAATATGACACGACAATCAACACACACACACACACACACATAGAGAAGGCAACTCAACTAGATGAAGACCTAAACTCACTTCACTTCACTTCACTCCACATCACACTACACACTACACACTCTCTAGCTATTACTTTACCCCGCCTTTGGTCTGTCTGGGCCCCCCCCCGACTCTATCTTTCTATCAGTCGTAACTTAGCTGACCTTTTGCCTTTTATTTTATTTTATTTATTTTTTTTTTTTTTTGGCAAATCGTTGTAATTTACGAAATTGACACTCAAAAGATTCTCAGTAACAGGCGACGAGGCGCAACCCTAGCAATTAAACTGACGGTCCCATATGGAACGAGCATCGAATAGTTAGGGAGAGAGAGAGAGTGGAAAGGGAAGCATTTGATATAGCTACTGGACCTATGTCTGTTATATTTAAGTGAAGGCTGCATACGCACACACAGCTACACACACAATTTGTCACACGATAACATAAAAAGTGCCAATTGCAGTCGATGGACAACGCATTGCACTGGTCAAGGGTCACCAAAAACGACAACGACAACGACAACGTTCATGACGGGGTCAGCTGTGCCTTGTGCAAAATTAAATAAACTCTAATGTCTTTAATTTGTTTGAGTTCAACTTCTCTCTCTCTCTCTCTGTCTCTCTCTCTCACTCACTCTCATATTCCTGCATATTAATGGTGTTCCTAGCTAACACTACACACTGCATTTATTATTATCCAGGCGTTAAGTTTATTCAAGTGTACAAAACTATTGACAAGTTACACTGTACATTTGATAACCGATTTGTGCTGCGAATATAAATATATATCTTATGTTTTTTATATATAGTATATTCCATATATTTTCAATTCCAATTCCACATCCAATTCTAATGCAATTTTTCTCAATTTTTCCAATATATGTACAATTCCATTCACAATTTTTGTGTGAATTCCAAATTCGAATTCTCGTCGTAGTTGTCGTTGTCGTTGTCGTCGTCAACGTCGCATGTCGCTGCTGACGCTGCTGGTCATAAATTTCGTATTAAATTGAGTGTTAAATGCTGGACGCAGCAGCAGTAGCTCTTGCGTTGCCAAACCAACCCATCAACCATCCAGTGCCTCTCCCTCTACGCAAAGTCTAACTGTCTGCTTGGCTTGGCAAAGTTTGATCAGACCAAGTTGTCAGACCCCTCGCTATAAATGCGCCCAATGTGCAACCGTGCGCATAGTGTTCCTTGCTGCGACATCTCCTTCTCTTCTTTATTCGTCGTCTCGTTTCGTCTCGTTTCATCAAATTCCTTACTCTACGTTGTCAATGTCTGGCTTTTGCTCTTGCCACAATTCGTCAGTTGTAGCCAATTTATTATGCTCAATTTTTGACTCTTGTTTTTGGCGTTTCTTCTGCTGCTGCTGCTTCTTTTTCTACTACTGTTTGACACAAATTCAAGTTTAGCTTAAAATCAATAAGTTGTCGCATATGTCTGCAATAAGCAAATATATAGCGAGCTCTGCAATGCAGAAAGAGTCTAAGAATCTTAGAGAGTTAGCTGTAGAAAGTAGAGTCAGTAGCGTAAAGAAAAGCGTCTGCAAAGCCAATGCTGAATCATAGGGTACCCTTTCTACTCCAATGACGTTACTATCTCTAAAAGAAGAAACTGTTAAGATTTTGGTGCTATCTTAGTCATCCTGCAATATCGGATGCTGTATATAAACTGCATTGCGCAGATTTGTTTAGCTTTGCGCTGTGTTGTCCGAATAGCAGTAGCAACAACTTGATCTGAAAGAATTGCTTAGCCAAGTCAATATCAACTTCAATTTCACATTGACACATTCAGCAATGCGCAATACGTTGCTTTCATCTCAATTGCCGTTGAATTGGTATTGGAATTGGAATTGGACTTGGACTTGGTCAAAACTTGGCGCGACATATTTTCAGTAGCAATTGGCGATTGCTGACGACACCCAATAAACACCAGCCAATTACATTGTTTGTGCATCTTCCTCTCTCTCACTCTCTCTCTCCCTCTCTCTATCTCATTCTCTTTGTGTATAGCTACAATCATTGGAGGTTAAAGCTGATGAAATACCACAGACAAAGGCTGTGGCTGCACCTTGGTAATTTCCCACAAAAAAAAAAGTATTTGAATGTCGTGTAAAGTGTTAAATTGTTTTCAATTTTTATTTTCATTTTGTTGTTGTTATTGTTGTTGTTATTGTTATTGTTGTAGCTACTGACTGTTGGCGGGTCAATACAGTCACATAAATCCCCCAGTGGAAACTGCGGTAATTTGAATAAAATATGCACAGAAAACAAAACACACAACGAGAAACGTAGCGCGAGCTCTCTGTGCAGCACTAATAGGGAGGAGGAGAGGGGAAGATTTGGGGGGGGGGAAATAATACAGGTAAAAGTTTTAGCCGCTAACAGGTAAACTCTGCTGCTGCTGCTGCTGCTGCTTATCCCAGGTAACGCAGCTTAGAGTCAGAGTCTGAGTCCAAGAATCAGCGTCAGCGTCAGGCAAGAGTCGAGAATCAAAAGCAAACCGACATCGGGTGTCGATTGGAATTTTAAACGGAGCACTACAGATAACAAAAAAAAAAAAAAAATAAAATATATAAAAAAACTTCCTTTCGTTCTTCATCTCTTACTCTGCTCAGCTCATCGTTGCTGCTACGCTAAAATTTTCCCTTCCCCTTAGCGTTACAGCTTCTTTTACTTAAAGTTTCACATTGTATTTTTTATTTATTTTTTTTTTTCGTATTGTTTTCTTTTTGCTTTTGTTTTGTCTTGCGGAATTTTGCAGATACAAGCGCTTTGTGGTACTTAGTATATTATAGGAAATGTCAGGTGAATATATGTATGTATAGATATATGGCAAAGTCTATAGAGGCCTGTGAATTTTGGAGAAGTAAAGAACTGCCATAGGTTTACATTAGAAGCCATTAAAATTATACGAAACTTTGGAGATTCAGGCAACATTGTAACACTATGCCAAAGTCTATAGAGGCCTGTAAATTTTGGAGAAGTTTGTAGATAGCAAAGGACTGCCATAAGTTTACATTAGGTGTCATTAAAATTATGTGAAATTCTGGAGATTCAGGCAACATTCTAACCCTATGACAAAGTCTATAGAGGCCTGTGAATTTTGGAGAAGTAAAGAACTGCCATAGGTTTACATTAGAAGCCATTAAAATTATGTGAAATTCTGGAGATTCAGGCAACATTCTAACCCTATGGCCAAGTCTGTAGAGGCCTGTGAATTTTGGAGAAGTTTTTTAGATAGCAAAGGACTGCCATAGGTTTACATTAGAAGCCATTAAAATTATACGAAACTTTGGAGATTCAGGCAACATTCTAACCCTATGGCCAAGTCTGTAGAGGCCTGTGAATTTTGGAGAAGTTTTTTAGATAGCAAAGGACTGCCATAGGTTTACATTAGAAGCCATTAAAATTATACGAAACTTTGGAGATTCAGGCAACATTCTAACCCTATGGCAAAGTCTATAGAGGCCTGTGAATTTTGGAGATGTAAAGGACTGCCATAGGTTTACATTAGAAGCCATTAAAATTATGTGAAACTCTGGAGATTCAGGTAACATTCTAACCCTAGTTCCATGCCGCTCACTACTTAACATAGTTACTTTTTTTTTGCATTCAATATTTATATTTTCTATCGATTGTTTTGATTGCGCCGTAAAACTAGACAATTTAAAGAAATTTGTGGTAATATCTGGTATTATTTTCTACAATTATAGTTTTCCCCTCCTCCTCCTTCTCTTTTTTACCTTGAAGTAAACAGATATTTAATATTTTTGCTATTGATTCCATTGACATCGGTTACAAAATTGCTTAACGTGCGGATGGTAGAAAGGAAAGGGGGATGAGGGGGGGGGAGGGGT
Organism: Zaprionus obscuricornis; assembly: GCA_037044475.1. Lineage (NCBI taxonomy): Eukaryota > Metazoa > Arthropoda > Insecta > Diptera > Drosophilidae > Zaprionus > Zaprionus obscuricornis. The sequence continues at coordinate 64,029 of JBAMBR010006074.1, read as the reverse complement.
TGATGACAGAAGAAATTTCTAGTATTACTATGTAGTGTATTTTTACTGCTTGTAAAGTTTCCTTGACTTCGTTCACATTTTCTGTCACTTGATGGTCTTTTTCTTCTTCTTCTTCTTCTTCTTGCTTATTTTTTACTAAGCAATTTGAGCTGCGTCACTTCGACGTTTTTTTTTTTTGTTGTTACTGTGCTGCAACGTAATGTCTGAGCTCATTTTCAATTGACACGAAAATCGCAGCAGAAAAAGGCAAATCAATCAAAGTGACAACAGCAACAGCAACAAGAGCCGTAAAATTCGCTAGAGACAGGTGCAAAAACGGACTAAGAACACAAGTTGACAAGACAAGAGTGGGAAGAAGAGCATTGGCTTGGCGATAGGCAGATAGTCAGTTAGGGTGATGGGGTTGCTGCAAGGGGGGGAAGGGTAGTAAATTGTGCCATTTGCTGTGACAGCCGCAAAATGTCAACTGACTTTTGCATATGGAAATTGGATAATGGCAACTGACCCGTTGCGTCTCTTGCAGATAGCAGACTGTGCGAGAGAGAGAGAGAGAGATTAAGGGAGTGTGGAGCATAAAACGTAGTCAAAGTGTATTATATATAGACGATTGGGGGGTTTGGGAAGTAGAGGAAGCTTGGTCAGGTGCACAGCAGGCGGCAGAAATAATTTGCCATGAAAATGGATGCCAATGCAATCGATGGATGTATGTGAAGAGTGAGTGAGAGAAAGAGAGGGAGACAGAGAGAGAGAGAGAGAGAGAGAGAGAGAGAGAGAGAGAGAGAGAGTGATAGAGGGAACAGAAAAACCAAAAACGAATTGCAAATGACAACGAGAAAAGTCTACAGCTGCTTAATAAGTAAAAAGGGGCACAGCGTATGCGAAGAGAAGTGTGCTGCGGGAGTGCCGAAAGTTGGGAACAACTACGTCGCGTAGTACGTGTGGCACAATGCCACACCAAAAAAAAAAAAAAAAAAAATCGAGTTGGAGTCGCGTTTTGTGGCAAGCCAACAAAAATTGACCGCTAACTGATTTTCAAATTTGCGCCCACATTAGAATCATGCAGTATCGGGGGAAGCGGAAGGGCAAGCGTTATAGATAGTGCTAGGGTTAGGGTAAGGGTTAGAGTTAGGACTGAGGTTGAGGTTCAGGCTGATAGGGGGCATACTGGCAAACGAATTGAACCGCACCTACGCACACACACACACACACACACACACACGCACACACAGGCATAGAGAGCGTTCGTTACAGCTGAATGAAGTTAGAGTATCGTTGGCGGCAATGTTTGTTGTTGCGGTTGCTGTTGTTGTTGTTGTTGTTGTTGTTGTTGGGATTGCAATTGGAATTGGAATTGAGTCTGCGCTTTTTGGTAACTCGACTTCCGGGCAAAAAATGTGTGCAGTTCGCGTTCGCTTGTCCAAAAAAAAATAGCAGCGGTTGGGGGTATGTTTTCGTTATGTGGCAGCCACACAGTGGCAACAGTAACAGCAACAGCAGCAGCAACAGCAGCAGCAGCTACAAAAGCAATTTAATAGAGCATGACTTTTGGTTAAACTTGTAAAGCAACGCCTACGCAGCAGTCTACCAAACCATGCCATACAGTGGTTGGGGTAATAGTAGCCCTGGGGGTAGGGTGGCACAGGCGGGTTGGAGAGGGTTAGGTCAGCTCTTTTACCGGATGTAGGGAATTTTAATTTGTCGCGTCGTTTAAACGCGAACGGCGCTGCTAGCGACAGGCCTTGGCCATGGCCAGGCCCAAAAAATGACAACTCGCTGTGGCAAAAGAGTTAACCAATTGTGCCGACGGGTCGGTCGGGCATAGTGGGAGCAGGCAGGCGATGATAAGGCAGAGCGAAAAGACTGGTGGTGGGGGGGGACAGTTGAGAGAGTAACATGCGGGGGGAGTTGCTTATATTATGGAGATGGAGATGGTCGTGCAGTGGGGCACTTGGGAAGGGGAAGGGAGAGTTTGGTGGGGGTAACCCTTTAACGCCGACAGTTGGCGTCAGCGCATTCATTGAAGCGTTGCAATTGCGTTTGGGTAAACCAAAAAGCAAATGCCACGCCCACTTACCGCCTTGTTTGCTGCTTTCGTTTTTTTTTTGTGAAGAAGTGGAAGGGGGGGGGGGAGGAGAGCTTGGTGTTCGGGGGGTCTTTTAAATCGCTTTTTTGGGTGGTTTTCATTAGGCTGCTTTTTTGGTCTTCCTGACTTCCTTCAATCTCTCTCTCTCTCTCTCTCTCTCTTTCGCACACTCGCTTGCTCTGCACTGCTTGCTAGCTTCCCACTCTATACACTTTGTCTTTCTCTTTGTCGCTTGATGTTCCTATCTCTCTCTCGCTCTGGATTTCTCTTCACTCCTGTCGCTTTTCTCTGCTCTCTGCTCTCTTTATCTCTTCTGCTTTGCTTCTCAGTTTGTCTGTCTGTCCGTGCCACATTATTTATGGTCGCACATTTGCATTTTGATGGCTAACCCCTTCTACTTTTCACTTCCTCCCGCTACGCCTTCACCCGCCAACATCAAATTCTCCTGCTGTTCCTGCACCTCAGTCATACACACACATGCAGCACCCTTAACCCTTTTTTTTTTGGATATGTGCTTCGTGTGTCGTCTGTGGTTGAGCAAAACACACACACGCACATTCTACACCTGTGTGTGTGTGTGTGTGTGTGTGTATGTGCGTGAAACGTTTTTATGACCATTGTAACCGAAAAATTGAAAACAAATTTCCACGTATTGATGATGGTCTCAGGTTTTAGGGGCAGCCAATTTTTGCCTCTTGTTCTGGCATAAGCTGTGACGAAAGGTGCGGTACTGGGGGGGGGCAACATGATGCAGGGGCGGAGTTCTCAGGCTATTCTGTGGCTGAGTTTTTTGTTGTTGTTGTTGGTTGCGCATGAGAAGATAATCGTAAAAAGGGAAATTGCGCTTATAAAATGATCAAAAGCGCGCACCACACGACAGCTCAGCTGAAGTTGAGAACATTGACGGGGAATGAAGGCGGAAGGTAAGTTTACAACTGCTGCTGTTGTTGCTATTGTTGTTGTTGCTCTTGTTTAGGTTGATTAGGCCGCTAGGTGCTGACAGACGCAGCTTTTTTTTTTTGACTTTTTGATTTTGTTTTTTTTTTTATTTTCTGATTTTTCGTTGAATTTTTTATTTTGTTTTTTTTTTTTTTATGGCGTCACATGAAGTTTCTGTTGTTGCTGCTGCTGCTGCTTATATTGTTCTGGCTGTCATAAAAAGTCAGCGGGCTTCCTGAAAGTAATTTTGGGTGCTCAGTGCACCTGTCGTTGATGTAGGCAGCTGAAGCTGTAGAATAAAGCTGAAAGATAACCGCCTGTAACTGAAGCTTAGGCTAAAGTTAAAAGTTAAGAATAAAGCTACAATTGAAACAAAAGTTGTAGCTGAAGCTATGGCTGAGCATAAAGCTACAACTGCAGAAGAATAAAGTTGAGGCAGAAACTGATGCACTGACAGTGGCTAAGGGTTACGCTCTAGTTGAGACTGATACTAAAGCTAAAGCTCAAGATATCGATGTAGTTCAGGCATGAACATAAAGGTTTTATTGAAGCTAATTGGGGGGAGTAACTATAGTTTAGACTGTGGGTGAAGCTAAGGATGCAGCTCTAGCTTACAGAGCTGTGGATGAGGCAGAATAATGAAGCTAAGGATGGGGCTGACGATGCAGCTCTAGCTGAGACTATGAATAAAAATGTTGCTGAGAAGGAAGCTCTTGTTAGAATTAAGAATGAAGCTGAGGTTAAAGCTGTGACTTAGGATAAAGATAAAGTGTTAAAGCGAAAGCTGGAGATGCAGTTTCAGCTGACAGAGGATGAAACCGATGCTTAGGGAGGCTGATCAAGGTCCAGCTAGAACTGCGAATGAAGCTCAAACTTATACCATGGCTGTGTCTAAGACTCTGGTTGAGACTATAGCTGTCCCTTTGAATGAGGCTGAAAATCAGGATGCAATTCTAAAACTGAGAACGAGCCTTCAACTCTGTCTGAGAACAATATTTTTTTTTTTTGGAGCTGAGTGTTTTACTCTAACAGGAGCTGAGGCTGAGTCTGAAACTATGATTGAGACTATAGCTGTCCCTTAGAATGAGGCTGAAAATCAGGATGCAACTCTAGCTGTGACTGAGAATGAGTCTGAGACTGAGGATAAGGGTTAAGCTGAGTAGAACAAATATTTTTTTTTGAGCTGAGTGTTTTACTCTAACTAAGGAGCTGAGGCTTCGGATGAGGCCTAAGCGGATAATTGTTTTAACTGAAGTCAACGTTGAGAATAAAGTTCTACCTGCGGCTGAAGGCCTGAATAAGCATTACAGGAACTTTTTTTACAGTTGTCAACATTCAATTTCACAAACTTTTACTTACGCGGCACACTCGACATTCCTTCCCACCAGCCCACAAAAAAAACCAAAAGGTAAATGAAAACAAAAATAGTGAAACATAAATCTCGAATGCAAATGCAAAGATCATTTTCTGTGAGTTTGCTGTCAACAATTTGACTCTTTGTTGTTCACAAATCAAATTACGAAATGTGAAAAGTGAAAAGGAGGCAAAGGCGGCACAGGATGCAGCTGGAGAGAGAGAGAGAGAGAGTTTGGAGGGTTTTGGGGCGGAGGGGGTAGGGTTAAGGGCAACCTCGTCGTTGACAAGTTGAGCATTTTAATTGCCGCCGTGCGGCCGCTTAAGTTAAATGTCAACAACAACAACAACAACAACAATAACAACAACTAGTAGCAACAACATTTGCCACATAGCGAAATGTCTGTGGTATATAATGCTGCTGCTTGCAACCCTTTCATCAAGCAAAAGCTGAGAATGAATAATACAAAAACAAAGTAAAATAAGGGCAGAGAGTGTGGGCGGGTCATGGCAGATTATGGACAGAGAAAGAGAAAGAAAGACAGAGTGAGAGTGAGAGGTGGGTGTAGGCCATAAGGTTGCGACACTGTTGCGAGGGTTGCACGTTTGCTTTTGCGCGCGCTCGTTGCACGCAAAGAGTCAACTTCCTGTGCGTATCCACAGAATGCGCTAATAAAATATGCATAACAAACTTCAGCTATACAACAGACACACACCTCCCCCTCCGCCCACACATTTCTGAACCCAATGTCCTATGCTCGTGGCAGTAACTGTCGCACGCAATGCCGCTACGCACCATTGTGAAAAAGGGTTAAAAATCGAAAGTATGAAAACAATTTTCCTCGATTTATTTTCGTGTTGTTGTCGCCGTTGTCAGTTGTTATGTTGTCAGAGTTCTTGTTGTTGTTGTTGTTGTTGTATCGTTGCTGTGTTAAATTGTCGGTCGTTGTCACTGTCGCTGCGACTGTGACTTCTCTAACCCGTAAAACTATTATTATGATCATTATGGTTTCAACTCCCCCTTTTCAGAACTTTCTGTACTCCCCTCCCCCCCCCAAAAAAAAAAAACTCAATGACACCGCAACTTTGGAACCGCCCTCAAAATAGGACCATCTATCTACCATCTAATAAAACGCCATACTAGACTATACTATATTATATTCTTCTATACTTATATACGTATATGCCGTATCCTTACTTTCCTATCCTTCCTTCTTCACATTTTTTCCCATTTTTTGGATATTGCGTTGCTTTTGCATAGAGAATATAAGAACTTTTGTGCACGCACTTTGTGGTCCTGTCGCGCTGTCTCATAAATGTTTTGGCAATAAAACGCAAGTTATGATAATGCACATTGACAGGCAGCAACTTGTCACAGACATGTCATGACATGCACAAAAATTTCAATTGATGACTAGCTGCGATTATAATGGGCGATTTGTTTGTTGTTGTTGTTGTTGTTGTTGTTGTTACTGTTGTTGTTCATTTTGTCTTTTCATTCCATTCCATACACTTTGACTTTGTTACGCACATCAACATCAACATCAAACTCAACAAACGACACGAACTACATGTGTTACTAGATTGTTAAGCATATTCATATACTTAATGGATGTATAACATAAAAAGATTCCTACATATTTGTCTACTCGTTAGAGTTGAGTGTGACAACGAGTGTTTCTATGCACTCGTTACTTCAATCAAATAAGCTTAAATCACTGTAAAAATGAGTAGAATTATAGAGAGAGGCTTGCGAGAATGAGAAAAAGCTTAGGATGCATCTTGGAAAGTGCAGCAAGAGTCTTGGAAGATACGAGAATAGTGCTTGCAAGAAAATAGGATGAGTTTTGACATG
>JBAMBR010006074.1:45000-55485 GCA_037044475.1 Zaprionus obscuricornis | reverse complement strand
ACAGAGAAGACTATAAGAAGGACATGAGGAGTCTATGCAAATATTATGACAAGACATTGAGAAGACTTTAAGGAAACTATGAGAAGACACAGAGAAAACTATGAGAAGGATATAAGGAGTCTATGCAAATACTATGACAAGACATTGAGAAGACTTTGAGAAGACTTTGAGAAAACACAGGGAAGATTATGAGAAGATATTGAGAAAATATTATGAAAAGATATTAAACAGTGAAACTGTGATGATATTGTATAACTTGAGATTAAGTAGAGATTGAACTGGGACTGACTGTTAAAGGGGGAAGGGGGGGGGGTAAAAGTTTCATAACATAAATGTGATAAGTAAAAGTTGATTTATCGCATAAACATAAACATGCTAATAACAAGAAGCTTAACTTGCTAAGCTTCTCAAGTACTTATAAAGTCAACTTACAGACTATATATTATAATATATATATATATATATGTATAATCAAATGGCAGTCCGACCACACACACACACACACACACATATACATACATAGACACGCAGGTAAATTAGTTTTGGAAACAAAATTGGCCAGTTAAATGTTTAGATAAACTTGTTCATAAAGCTTTGTCTAAACTAACGTCATCGTTGTGTTATGCTCCGCCTCGTTAAATAAACTAAGTTTTGGTTTCACTTCCTGCCGCTTAGTAAACAGTCTCATAATTCATCCAACAAAATAGTTAGTAGAGCCCAAAAACTCAAGTGAATTTTCTCTCTGTGTGTCTGTGTGTGGGATGAGGTTTGAATTTTAGGGGTCAGAGTTAGAGTAAAGGTGAAGGAAGGAAATAGCCAAGTGTTGTCAACATCGCCATAACCCTTCATCTAGCATCAAAAATTGCGTGGGACTATGAAACTGTTACCTAAGACAGCGGCAACCAACCATCGTAGCAGCAGACACAAGTCTCCGATGCATATTGTGGCGTTGGTGGTGACACTGGCAATGACAACGACAACGACAACGACATGCGAATGACTTGGTGACGGGCATCGGCGGCAGCAATTAATAATATGTAATTTATGCTCTGCGCGCATTTAACTTTATTTTGGACTACGAATAAAATAAAAAAAAAAAAACACTCAAACTTATTGACAAAGAGCAGCAAGAATACAGAGCAACAGCAGCAGCAGCAGAGACACAACATCTAAAAAAAAAAAAAAAGGGTTACAATCGGCATTCGACATATTTTTGATATTACGAGTTACAGGGGGCGCACATTTATTGCTGCACTTCAGGCAAAAAACTCTTTGACTTTGGCCTTTCCCTATTGAAGCGTTACAATTTACAACCGAAAGCGAAGGCGTCTTCATTCATGTGTAACCAACTAAAATATTTGAACAGCTTTTCGTGTGTTTCTCTCTTGTTGTTGTTATTGTTGTTGTTGTTGTTGTGCTCTGACTGTCTGTGGAGCACTTTACTTTACTTTACGAATTATACTTCATTTTATACGGGCATATGACGGCAATCTCTCGGCACTCTGCAACGTTTAGGGTTCAAATATGAGTCGGACGTTTTTTTTTTGGTTACTGTTTCAATTACTAAAAGCCGAAAATTAGCTCTATCAATGATCACAAATCGTCTATGTGTTCAATCTTCTCCCCTCTCTCTCTCTCTCTCTGTCTGTGTGTGTGCCTGTTAATCCCTTTTGGCTGAGCAATAAGTTTCGTGCCGCATTCAATTAGGAATTTTCGATGTAATGTAATGATATACTACGGCATGCTTAACGCTTGGCTTAGTCGAGGGTTAACCCTCATCCGCCTCATCTTTTTTTTTTGTATTCTACTGCTACGCTTTTCCCATCTCGCGTCTCCCTTCTCATCCACCCACACTTGTACAACGATAATCGCAAAGTGTTTAATCCAAAATTGAGTTGTTTCAGGACTTTCAGAGCTACAGCTCCTGTCAATGTTTCTACTACTCTTTCTGCTCCTGGCCCTTTTTTTTTTTTTTTATTTTTTTTTTATTTGTTGGCCAGAGATTATAAACTGTATTATTAAATTAGTTGTAACACCTACTATAACAATTTACAATTTATTAACGTGCTTAACGGATTAGTCAGCCAGAGCTGTAAACACTTCACTTGAGTTTTTCATTGTTAGCCTTTTTTTTTTTTGAATACTTAATTTTGATGTTGCTAAATATACAAAACAATATATCAAATATTGTAGTTGTATCTGATATCTGCAGAATTTTCAATATATATATATCTATCTGTATGCAGCTGTAAATACAGCTACACACTTTTTCTATAGATTTATTTATCTATAGTATCTGCATCCAAAGTTTCATTCAAAGTTGCATCCAAAGCATGTTCAGCTTTATTTGTGTATCTGTGCTCATATTATGCATCTGTATCTAAAAATTAATTTATATTTATGAACGTAGTTGTATCTATATAAATGTATCTGTATCTGTTAGAAGTATATGTATCTATATATATAACCTGTATCTATAGCTGTATCTGTATCAATAGATGTATCTATATTCATAGCTTTTGAATTTATCTGTAACTTTACTGATAGATGTATCTATGTCCCTAGATTTATCTGAATCTATAATTTTTATCTGTACTGACAAATGTAAAGATACATAGATCCATAGATTTATCTGTATCTATAGTTGTGACTATATCTATAGTTGTATCTGTATCTATAGCTGTATATGTATCTATATATGTATCTGTAACTTTACTGATAGATGTATCTATATCTATAGATTTATCTGTATCTATAAATGTATCTGTAGCAATAGATATATCTGTATCTTTCGAAGTATTTGTATCTGTATCTATAATTGTGAGTATATCCATAGATGTATCTATATCTATACATATATCTGTATCTATAAATGTATCTCTAACTATAGATGTACCTATATCTATCGCTGTAACTCTGTTAAAATATGTATCTGTATTTATATACATGAATGTATTTATATCTGTACTGACAAATGTATCTATATTCATAGATTTATCTGTATCTATAGTTGTGACTATATCTATAGTTGTATCTGTATCTATAGCTGTATCTGTATCTATAGCTATATCTGTATCTATATATGTATCTGTATCTATAGCTATATCTGTATCTATATACATATGTATCTGTATCTTTACTGATAGATGTATTGCTGTTCTTAAATCTATTTGTGTCTATAGATGTATCCGTAACTGCAGATATATCTATATCTTTAGATATTCCTGCATTTAAATCTACAAATGTATCTATAAATATAGTTGTATCTGTATCTATAGATGTATATGTATCTATATGTAGATGTATATGTACCTAAATCTATGAATGTATCTGTATCTATAGATGTAACTGTATCATTACTGATAGATGTACCTATGCCCATATCTATATATGTATATGCACCACTAATAGTGACTGTATCTATAGATGCATCTGTATTTATATCTATAAATATAACTGTATCTGTATCTATAGACTTATATATAGCTATAGATGTATCTCTGTCTGTACCTATAGTGGCAAGTGACTGTATCTATAGATATATATGTATTTACATCTAGAAATACGATATATATCGGTATTTATAGTTGGGTCTGTATTCATCCTATAATTCTGTATCTGTTAGTATATCCTGTATCTGTTCCTATAAAAGTGACTGTATCTATAGCTGTATCTGTATCTATAGATGTAACTGTATTTTTATTGATAGATGTACCTATGCCCATAGATCTATAGCATCTATAGCTACATTTGTATTTATATCTAGAAATATATCTATATCTGTAGTTGTATCTGTATCTATAGATGTATTTGTATCTATAGATGTATCTGTACCTATAGATTTATATGTAGCTATAGATATATTTCTGTCTGTCTGTATATCTATAAAAGTGACAGTATCTATAGATACATCTGTCTCTATAGCTGTATCTGTAGCAATAGATGTATCTATATATAAATATATAGATGTAATTGTATCTATAGATGTATCCGTATCTGTACAGATGCAGCTTTATTGATATATAAACGTATCTGTATCCACTATTTGTATCTATTTGTAAAGTATCTGTATTGATAGCATAGCATAGATGCTCTCTCATCAATTGCTTGCATTGCATCTATGATTGATTATTATTAAACAAAAAAAAAAAAAAAAAGGATTGTAAGGCTCTAGGGGAATATTGATAAGCACACAGGGAAGGGGAGGGGAGGGGACGTAGAACTGCGAACTTAATTATGACGCGAGCTATTTACACATTTATATTGATGCACTTTTATAGCATAGAGTGGAAGTAAAAATTGGCGAACATCGATTGACAGCAATGATTGCTGCTCATTTATGTAAATAGTGTTTGTTGTTCTTGTTGTTGTTGTCAAAATAAATGCAGAGACATGTCATGAATATATATATATATATAGATGTATATATGTGTATGTGCATATATTTGTCAGCGCCCTTTGTGCATTTCTTTTGACGGTCAAATGAATAAATAAAATAACTATCTTCATATGCATATTGAGCGATATATATATATATATATATATATATATAATATCGAGAATGTAAATATATAAAGAAATAAAACACGAATTTCTTGTTGCATGTATGTTGTTGTTTTTGTTGTTTTTATTTTTTTTTTTAAGATTTTTTTTTTTTTTTTGTAATTTTTATATTTTTGTTTTGTTTTGTTTTTTTTTTTAGTAATAATTTTTATTTAATTTCGTTTTTGTTTTTTTGTTTGTTTGTTTGTTGTTGTTGTTGTTTAATTAATTTTAATATAATTGCAGTGACATGAGGTGTTGTTGCTTTTCATTGTTAATGTTATACTTTCATTTTTTTTTTTTTTTGTTTTTTTTTTATTCTTCTTTTTTTATTTATACATATATAAATATATATTTAATTATATATATAAATATATATATATATGTATATATGTGTATATATGTGTGTGTGAGTGTGTTGTATGTGTGTGTCTGTCTGCTTATGTCTGTATGTGTCTGTGTGTGCATACACACCATATATAATGCTAAATGTTTCATTTCCATTTATGTTTTTTTTTTTGTTACTTCTTGTTGTTCTTTTTGTTCTGTTGTTTTTGTTTTTGTTGTGTTCTCATTTTGTATTTGCATTTTGCTGCTGCTGCTGTTGTTCTTCTTGTTCTTGTTGTTATTATTAAATTTAATTAACTATAATTAATATTGCTTTTGCGTATAATTCATTCACAAAAAAAAAACAGCTAAACAAACACTAAAAAAAAAAAAAAAAAAAATTATCAATTATATTTCTTTTTTTTATTTATTTTGTTTTTTTTTTTGTATATATATTTATATAATGTTGGTAAGCATATCTGGTTATAGAAAGAAAACAAACTCTGCGCTATAAAAAAAAAAAAAAAAAAATTTTTTTTCTTTTTGTTTTCATTTCATTTTGTCAATAATTGATGCAAATCATTTTTTTCTTTTTTTTGTATATATATTTTTTTTTTTATTTATCATTTTATTTATTTTGTGTGTAAAAGTGCCAGAGGTGGGGAGGGGCATGAAAGGAAAAGGGGAAACTTAAAGCAAATTGTTGTTCTTGTTGCTGTCTAAAATTTTCATTTTCTTTATTTTTTTTTTGCTATTTGTTTTTGCTGTTTTGCTGCGTCTTTTCGCTTTAAACTTATGCGAGGAACATGCGTTGAATGCTTTCTTCTTCTTCATTTTTTTTTTTTTTTTAATATTATATTTTACTTAAATCGAATAAAAAAAAAAAAAAAAAAAATTATATATATGTGTATATCGAAATATATATTTTTATATATATTTATATAGAGGTTAAAATTATAAACACACACAATAATACTAAGTAACTATTCCGAGAGTCTGTGCTAAACAATTCATATAATTATTTTTTATTCTTTTTTATTTTTTTTTTTTAAATATTTATTTTTTTTTTTTATTTTTTTTTATATTTATTTTTAAGTTTATTATTTTTTTTTTTTAAAAAAAAAGTGTCTTGTTCTTTGGTTTTAGAACTTAAAAATTATACAAAAAAAAAAATTCTAAAAAAAATTCTAAAAAAAAAAAATTACATAAAAATAAGTGTAAAAAAAAAAAATATTATTAAAAGCTTGTTTAACTGATTGAGTGAGTCTGCGTGTGTGTCTGAGTGTCTGAGTGTGTGTGTGTGCTGCTGCTATTTTATGTTATTTTTTTTAGAGAGAGAACAAAAAACTGTGAGTGTGTGTGTGTGTGTTTGTGTCTTTGTGTTTGTGCAAAATAAATTTATTTGCATTTACATACTACTATACGCTGGTGGCATGAGAAGAAATTTGAAAAGTGCTTGAAAATTGCTTGAAAATTTTTGTCAGCAGTTAACACTTTTTATACTACACAATGATAAGCATAGAGCATAACTGTGGCGTATAAATAGTTTGTCGTCAAGGAGAATTTGCTGTGAAATTTATAGGAGGTGTGGCAGGTGTTGTGATTGTTGTTGCTGTTGTTCTTATTGTTGTGTGTGTGTGTGTGTGTGTGTGTATTGACAACAAAAATATGTAAGATATATATATTTTTGTTGTTGTTGTTGTTGTTGTTGTTGTTGTTGTTGTTGTTGTTGTTGGTAAACGGTGAACAGGGTGTACACGGCTCTTAAGAACTACATAAATTAATTTAATTATAGTTTAATATTTCTTTTCATTTTTCATTTTGCATTTGCATTTTCATCTTCATTTTTCATACATTTTTCGTGTGTGTGTGTGTTAATTTTTTTTTTTTTATCTGTTATTATTATTATTTTTTTTGTTTTTTGTTTATTTAATTTATTTAGTTGTAATTTTTTTTTTTTATTTTTGCTTCATGCTGTTTTGTTTTTTTTTTTCTTATATATTTTTTTTTTATTTACGATTACTAAAAAAAAAATTTTCATCCTATTACTAAGAAAAAAAATTTATATTTTTGTTTTTTTTTTTTGTTTTTGTTTTTGTTTTTTTGTATGTTTTGCTTAATTTGTTTTTACTTTTTGTGGTTGGTTTTTCATTTGCAATTGATTTTTTTTTTTGTTTTTTGTTGTTGTGTTAAGATTACAATTTTATCAATTTGATTTTACAACTAGTATATATAGTAAATATCTGTTTATATATATATATATATATATTTATTTATTTTTTTTTTTGTGTGTGTTTTTTTTTTGTAGTTGAATGTGTTTTGTGAGAGTTTAGTATGTAATTGTGTGTGTGTGTGTGTGTGTATTTTAGAGGCGCCATCTTTGATGTTGCTAATTTTGTTTATTTTTATTTATTTATTTTTTTTTTTGTCAATCAATGTCAATATGAATATATATATATATATATATATATATATATAAATATCTATTCAAGATATAATTTTAGATATATATATATATATATATATATATATAAAGCTATATAGATATAGTTAGATTTACATCTATATATTTTATATTCAATAAATTTGTCTGCGCTTTATAATTTTCGCTTTCCTTCTTCTCTATCTCTTTCTTTTATTCCGCTATACATCATACTCCAAATTTATATATATATATATATAGAAGTGTCCTGTGTGTGTGTATGTGTATCTGTGTATTTTACATATACATAGAAATTTTTTTATGCTTGTTACTTAAATGCTAAAAAAAAAAAAAACGGATTCTGCAAAAAGTATAATGCAATAATTTTTTAACTAATTGCAAAGAGCACTGGGCAAATGTTACTTCTCTCTCTTTCTCTCTGTCTCTCTCTCTCTTTCTCTTTCTCTCTTTTGTCCGTCTCGCTCGCTCTCTCGCTCTTTTACTTTAAACTAGGTTTCAAAAGCTTGGCGGGTCCTGCGCATCACAAAAAAAAAATAAAACAAAAAAAAATAAAAATAAAAATAATAATAATATTAATATTAATAATAGTAATAATGTCTAAGCTTAGTACAAGATTTTACAACTTACTTACATTGAGTCACAAAAAAAAAAAAAAAAAATATATATATATATATATATTATTTTTTATATATATATATTACTGATCTATGTACGCAAAGCGACCCGCAACGTCTCTAGGCTCTAATGTAATGTGTATTTAGTGTGTGTGTGTGTCGGTGTGTGTGTGTATGTGTGTGTGTGGGATATATTATGCTACATGCTACAGCTAGTAGATATACATATACATATACATATACATATACATATACATATATAACTGTCTGTCTGTTGTCTGTTTTTTTTTTTTTTTTTTGTAATATTTTTTTTATAGCTAAAGATCGCTGATCGCTATTTACACTGTCGACTGCTGCGGAGCGTGAGGTTCCATTATGTTGTTGTTGTTGTTGTTGTTGTTATTATTATGCCAGCTAAAGCTGTTGCAGCTGCAGCGTTTGCGGTCAGACATCAACATCTAAATCAATAACTGAGCTACGATCCTGCTCATCATCATCATCATCATCATCCAGGCCGCCCTCATCACAATCGGAGCGACCGTCCAGTAATTGTCACTGATCCGTTGCAGCAGCAGCAGCATGATGTGAATGTTGTTGTTGCTGTTGTTGCTGTTGTTGCTGTTGTTGCTGTTGCTGCTGTTGCTGTTGCTGTGCATGATGATGATGCTGTTGCGGATGCTGTGTATGTTGCGCATGTCCATGTGCTGTATGCGAATGCGGATGCTGATGCTGATGCGAATGTTGATGCGAATGCGAATGCGAATGCTGATGCGTATGATGCGCCTGTGTATGATGCATTTGTGATGATTCTTCAGATAATAATGCCGCTGCTGCTGCAGCTGCTGCTGCCGCTGCTGCTGCTGCTGCGGCGGCTGCAGCGGCAGCACTACCATTATGTTGCACCTCCAATCCATTTACCATTTTCTCCATACTCTTTAACTCTGACGGTGAATGTTGTGGCTGTCGCTTGAGCAGTGATGGCGGCGTCGTTGGTGACATTGATATGGGACGCGTTGGTGGTGAATGCGATGATGCACGCGGTCTTGGACTTGAGCTTAGGCTTCGTGGTCCATTATCAATTGCTATGCCACCGCTAGCTGGTAATAAATTTGGTGGTGCAGCAGCATCAGCATTACCACCGCCACCACCACCACTGCCACCGCTACGATTCGCATTGGAACCGGGCGTAACGGCATCAAAAGCAGAGCCAAGACTACCCGGCAAACTGTACGGCGAGAAGCGATGACTTTTGAGTCCTTGCAATGGCGACACTGGCGTATGTCCAGCTGCTGCATACGCATGTCCAAACAATGCCGGATGCTGTGCAGCCAATGCTAACTGTGCATTGAATAGCAGGCCAGGATTAAGACCAGCTGGATTCATAGCAGCTGCTGCTGCCGGATTGTGTAAAAGTCCCAAATGTGGCGGCGGATATAGGCCATGCGGATAGAGGTAAGGCAACAGATGCGGCGATGGATGAATCGGTGGTCCGACTGATATATTCGGTGACGGATAACTGCCGGCTGCATTTAGACCGGCAGCGGCTGCTGCTGCTGCAGCGGCAGCACCACCGCCAACACCTTCTTTGGGGCTGCCCGTCGATGTTGGACGAAAGGCACCACCGGTGCTGCCGCCGACACTTTCCGAGCAACTAGAATCGCTGCCATCGCGTTCCATATCATCCGCTTGCAAACGTCGACGCAATGCATCCTCATTAACAGCGGCTGCATGCTCACCGGCGCCGGCGCCAGCCAAATGATTAAACCAGGCAGCCAATGCTGCTAGCGAGTGATGAGCGAAAAGTAACGAGTAACGAGTAGCGAGTGATAAGTAATATGTAAAAAAAAAAGAGCAAAAGAAAAATTCAAAGTTAGATTTTTTATAGTTCAAGAATTTACATAAAAAAAATAGAAAAAAAAAAAAATCTGAAAAGTTTTTCCAAAAATTCCAGATATAATTTCGAATATGCAACAACGATTTTGTCGACACTTACCCGAATGCTGATGCGCATGCATCTGTTGCAACGAATGACTCAAAGGCAATAGCGGACTCTGCGGTGGTCCTACAACATCCAATAATTTATCCTCATCATCCTGTTGATTATCAAGCAATGCAGCTGCATGCGCCGGATGTAAATGTGGCGGCCGTCCGGCATGTCCCAAATGTAATGGCGCACGCGAACTACTAACATGCGTTGGATTCAATTTGTCCGAATCGGACCCTCGATTGGACATCAGCGCCTGCCTGTAACAACAGTGGGGCGAAAAGAGAAAAAAAGATAACGACACAAATTAGAACATCCAATTGTCTAGTTGTATGATAATTATATATATAGACTTTGCCTAGAAGGAAAGGAATGAAAGCTCTGCCAAGTATTAAATAGTGTTAAAATTCTAGCTTAAAATTTCATCATAAATATTACAAAATTTTATAATGTTCCATAGCTCTCTCTCTCTTTCTCTCTCTCTCACTCTCTCACTCTCTCTCTCTCTCTCACTCTCTCTCCTTCTCTCTCTCTGCTCTGCTCTGTGCAGGGCTAGGAAGTTTTTCTCGCGCATT